>WJFB01000871.1:0-44375 GCA_009870185.1 Pygmarrhopalites habei | reverse complement strand
AGGGGGGGGGGGGGGGAAGGACGGAGGAGCTGGAAATGGGGGAGACGATAAAGATCTGAAAGGAAAATAAAAGTTGCAGACACTGAAGACAACTGAAGACAGCCAGAGAAGGGAGGCAGGCAGTAGCAGCAGGTAATAAAAAGGGATAGAAAATCCAGTGGGACAAAACAGACACACACGCACACTTACTGACTTGACGGACGTACAAAAGCGATGGGCGGATTTAAGGAGAGGGGATTTTTGGGTCGAAACAAAAATGATTTTCATTTTGTTCGACGGTGAGGATGAGTTAGTCTCACCCTCGGATATCTCCCACTCACGCCGTCCTCCTCCTCCTCCCCAGCCTTTAGTATAGTCAGCATGACAATGGCAATAAGAAAACGCTCTCCCTCCCTCTCTGTCTCCAGGATTGACTCTATATGTATGGAAAAGACGGGAGCCAGGGATAGATAGATAATCCTGTTCTGCCAGCCATCACCACCCCACACGCACACAACACACACACACAAAGGGCTAGGATAAGGGTAGATTGGCTGAAAGTATAAGCTTGCAAAAACTTCAATTTTCTTCCCAACCACCACACACACACTCACCACTCTCTCTCTTCCACTTCTCTATAGGGTTAGAGAGACAGTGTAGAGGGTCGGAGGGAGAGAGTGTGTGTGTTGACTGGTTCAAGAAAGATGCTGACTTACTATACTTTAGATTTCAGTTCAGTTTACTTTGGAGACTTTGTTAGTCCAATCCCGAGGTAGCGTCGTCAAAAAATGCCCTCCAGGAAAATCCTAAACTGTCAACATCTCCAGTTTGACAGGAAAAGGACGGAGAAGAAGGAAAAGGATGGAGAGAAGTATAGCGAGGGGGATGCTTCAATGTTTCTACTTTGTACACAACACACAGTTCTCTCTACACGGTTATGGTATCTCCAGTGAAGAGGAGGTTCATATTAAAAACTGAGGCTGTAGATTTTTCATGGTCTATTTTTACTCCCCTATGATAATACAATGGAAACACTTATTTTCTATTACAGCTTTCCTCCAGTCAATTTGACGACCCTCCATTTCCTCGTGTGTGTGCGTACATATAATATACCAGTACACTGTGTGTGTGTCGAGATCGGGTAGATCATCAAAATGGTATAAAAATAATCTACATCGTGTCATCATGAACCATTTAGGAGGGAAAGAATTTTGTGAGATCATAAAGAGCTACATACGCACTACACCATACACACACGTAAGCTGACGTCATGGTTCATCAAAGAGTTTGTCAGGACAGAGATGAGATGAGATGGTCATGGACAATTATTGGATGATCATTAGTACCTTGCTGTACACATGTATTGACTCTGTATCGTGCAATAAGGCATACCAAGGATTGTGTGAGACAGGGAACAACAAAATAATGGATGTACTTACAGTGTCTGGATATTCCGGAGAGAATCAAATGTCCCATTTTCTAAACTCTGGATTCTATTGTCGTACAAAGACCTGAGGGCACATCAAAGAAATTAAAGTAAGGTTTTCTCTCTCTCAAATTTCTTACATTGTGTACTAACTAATACTGTACTGTACTGGAGAATTGAGTCGAGTGGAGTATTGTACTTTTGTGGACGTTCGTAACTTGAAACGAAAAAGAGAAGAGTGCCATTGGGCACTCTTGTGCATCCTTGAATTACTTGTTGAACCACAAGGATGGATTGATAATGACAATTACACTCCACTCTACTCATCACCCCATTAAAAAGTGTGCATCATTCCTCCCCGTACATGTAGCATTTTTCATTATAAATTTCTTCCAGTATATTTGATGGTGTGAAAAAAATAAGGAAAGTTGTCCACACTTACAGTAAATTAAGGTTATGTAAGTCACGAAAGGCATCTTTTCGAATGCATGTGATCCGGTTCGCATTGAGAAGTCTGAAAAAGAGAGGCAAGACACACACACGCACACAATTTGAAGAGAGAACAACAAGACACCAATTACAATAATCCAATGAATTAGGAGTCCGATGCGGAAAAGGGAGCAAGGGAATGTGTCAAGGAGTGTGTATACCTATTGTGTATTTGTAAAAGGGCACATGGTAATCTTTAGGAAGAGAGTACAATATTCTGGAGTCTACTCTCTACAGTATATGTGGGCACACACACACACAACATTTGATGATTTCGTCGAAACCATAAAATCCATAATGAGAGAGAGAGAGAGAGTAGCTTGGAGCTGGGTATATGTTGTGTGTTGTTAAAACACACAAACTCTTACAAGACAAGGAAGATATGTTACACAATATAAATATAATGATGTGACTATGGGTGTGGATAGTCCATTACTCTTATGCTTCTCCGATATGGAAGAGACTCTTCCAGGAGAGAGGGGGTAAAGACACAGAGAGAGACCCAAAAAAAGTCTACACAGAAAACCTCAGAAAACTCAACTGTAGAAAGGAAGGGACACGACATCATCCACAACTAACAAGAGTAACTAAGAGTGAACATTGCTCGTTAACAACTAGAAAACATTTCTCCAGTTGGGAAACAAATACTTTGCTCATGCTGTGCTGTTGCTGTGACTCTGAGAGAGAGAAGGAGGCCACCCTCCAACAACAAATAAACCAAGTGCAAGGACCATACCAGAGGAAAATTCCTATTTCGATTATCTGATACACTCACACATTTCAACATATTTTTTCCTCCTTCTCTTCTTCCTCGTATCCCTATCTAAAGAAGAGAGTAGGGTAGAGTACGTGGTTCGTACTTTTTGTACTCCCCAAAACTTTGCCTTTGCACTCTACCTAGTTTTGCCTTGTTTTTGTATTCATTTAGAAGAACGTTGACAAAATTACTTAAAATCTTTTCCAAGTAAACCACATGTATTTTAAAAAGATTCACTAATTCCTGAAGATGTATTACAGAATATGAAATTCCGGTTCCTGGAGAACTAAACTACATATTGTACTACAACACGAACGTTACACGTTGTGTATATGAAATAAATTTAAATTTCTTGAAGCTCATCACCATACACAATTCTATCCTCCCAGAGACTCCACTGAGAATTTTCTTGAGAGGAGAAAATGTACGGACCACGCCATGGGGACTTGTGTGTCTTGTAAACAGTTTTTGATACTCTTAAATTAAATATTAAAATTTTCCTTGAGTGTTTTATAACTGTATTTAGATTTGAGAGCCAGGCGGGAGAGTAACGAAGAGAGATTTTGTGGATAGGGAATCGGATACTTTGGGACCTTGTTTCCTGTTTTTATGTTTGCTTTTGTGTGTGTGTGTGTGTGCATGGCAGCCGCTGTGTTGCGGCACACTTGAATAAAACGTTGAAAAAAGATGTGTATACGAGTTTGTGTGTGTTTGTGGAGAAGGGATAAGGGGAAAAGGAGGAAGGAGGAGAGTGAAAGGAGAGGGACACAGAATGTGTGAAAATTGAAGCATGCAAATTAGATCCTCATCAAAATGTCATAAATCATAAAGTGGCATCTTACAACAGTTGCAAAGAAGAGAGTCCATGGAATAAGCCAGGAGGTAGCACAGTGATTCGATTTCCATAAAGTACTCTGTGGAAATAGTCAGACACACACACACACAGGGTGAAAACCAAAATACATCTCAATTCACTCTTGAAAATTACATCAAAAGCTTATGCGTTTCCAGCGTGTCAGCATGTCTCAGCTCATACATATTCCAACTGTGCGTTTTATGATACATACACTTTGTGTGTGAGAGAGAGAGAGAGGGACAAGTGTACAAAATAGCTTTATACTATTTGACGAGTTTTGACGAAGAGAGAGAGGGAGAGAGGAAACTGACTGGTTGGCAACACGGTAACACTTCCCCTCAAAATTACCTTCAGTCTCATGTCCCCAACCACACTGAAAAGAATGCATATATTGTATATCCAGTCAAAATTTGTGAAATATACAAAATAGCTTTCTCCCCTTTTTCCTAAAGATTGTGTCAACGCGACTCCACATGTACAATTTTCTCTCTCTCTCTCTCTCTTTCTCTCGTTTACACTCAAAGTGACATGGACATCATAATACATATTAGCACAAGTTGAAGGGAGGTACACACTGTAATCCACACATAACACACGCACCACAAATTCCAAACTTTGTTATACTCATTTATGAATACTACTCTCGTTTGAAACATGTGTGGAAATGACGCGCTTAATATCGTAAAATATTTTTTTATTTTCCATTTCTTACAGAGACGTGAGAGACTTCAAGTTCCGGAATGCATCCGCAGAAATCTTCTGGATTTGGTTGTTACTCAAATCCCTGCGAAAAAAATTGCAAAAAAAATTCATTAATAACTCGTTTTTTGAGAAACATTTTTCAGATTCAGGGAATGTCATGAATCATTGAGAGGAGGACAATTACATAAATGTGATGATACAATAACATTAGTGATTTCCATTGTATCAAATTATGGTCCATTATGAACCCTGTACACTTCTATATAGGATGTGGAATAGGAGGAGGAGAACATAAAAGGTATGAAAAGGTAAATAGGTAAAAGGTTTGAAATGTCACACAAGGAGAAGGAGAATGAGGGGACCAAAGGGGGGAAAGAAAAGAGGTATTGAAGTGGCTTATGGAATTTATCATTCTCCTCCTCCTCCTTCCAAAATTTATAGATAAGGAAAAGAAAAGGGGTTCATGGAGGGGACAATACTATACATGAATGGGATGGTACAATGCATGAAATATGAAGTGACTGGTTTCGTATGTGTGTGTGTCATACACGCACAATGAAAAAGAAGTCAAGAGACAGATGAGAATCAGGCTATTATTATTATATAAGCCGTTATACATCTTTCTCTCTCTCTCTCTGTATATAAATTTATAGGACAGATTCCTTCAAAAAAAATTGTTTCTTGTTGAACTCACAGTCTTCGAAGTCTTCTGTACGATGAAAATGCTCCGCTTGGAATTTCGGTGATCTCATTTTGCTCCAACCGCCTGCACACGCACACACACACATGAAAAGACGTGCACACATCAATACATATAATAGTTATAATATGGCATCACTAGTAGTGTCACATGAACAATGACGACAGATAGTCCAGGAATGACTTTCAACGTTTATACAATCAAGATGAATCATTCCACGAACTTTCGGATACAATACAATACACAATACAATTGGACAGAGATCTCTCTTCTCTACTCTTCTTCCTCCATTCTCTCTTTTCAGTGGAGTGGAGAGAGAGAGAGTGGAGAGAAGAATGGGAAGAGACAGACATTGAGAAAGAGAAGGGAAGGGAAAAGATTTTTTGAAAAGCTCAACTCACAATTCAATAACATCTTCTGGCAGAGACTCTGGGACTCGTTTTACAGTCAGATCCCGACAGTCCACCACTGCGTCCGCACACACACAAGGATGGGGGCAAGGGTCCTCGTCACCTCCACATTTACTCCATGTCCTCTCGATCACCCCTACAAACAAGAAGAGCAAAAATCCAATGAAAAATTTCTTCATGGGACAACAACAAATTTTTAACATTCCATTCCATTAGGACACATCTTAAAGTCAGCTCGCGTATTTCTGTAAATGTGATGCTGTAATGGATTTGGGAGTTTGTGTCAAGTACTTAATTTCCGAGAAAATTAAATCTACACACAGTACAGAAGGGGGGAAGAGAAGAGGAGAGGAAAACTCACTTTCACTTCTATATTACATGTAATTAAATTAGTCTGACACATACACACACAAGTAATTGATTCATCCAATTAATTCAGAATAATTTGCATGATTCCCCTCCTCCTCTCTTGTCTCTCTTGTATGTTACCATCTCAAAATTACAGAACTAATTCTGGTTGACAATTTCACATTGAGCCAGAGAATCCAAAATGAGGTTGGGCAGTGACGGGCAGTTTTATTGTACTTTACATTCATTACGTTCGTTGGTGGTACAATACAAAATAACGACTCAAAATGGACTGTGCGTTACAGCTTCATGGGTTAGAGATGCGGATTGTGCGTAGGAGAAAATGTCAAATGGATCTAGGTGTAGATTTAAGAAATTTCGCATTTTACGACTCGACAATAAGTCTAGGACGTTTGTATGTTGTGTATCAATTCTTGTCGTGTCTTGTCCAATAATTTATTTTCTAATAATATATTGCTTCAGACAAACTGTCTCTGGAATCAAACAAGGCAACAATAAAAGTGTTCTCTCTCTGTAAATAACTTTTCTGTTAGAAAAACATTAATTTTATTTTTCCAATGGATGGTTTATGACGACAGACATGTGCTATTATTTTTTTTCGTAATACAAACTACATAATAGTTTTGTACAAAAGTCTTCTCCCCCCATCCGTACAACTACAATATACAATCCCTAATAATCCATGTAAACAGAAATTTTTTTAGTTTTGCTTCTTTAGTACCCTGTAAAACTTGTTATTTTATGCCCCTCCACACACACGCACCCACAGCACGAGTCCCTTAAATGGTACAGACTGCAGATTAGTTTGTTGTCATAATATAATCAAACTTTCTCTCTCTCTTCAACGGTATCGTCATCTGCATCGCCGAAAAAAAATTTAACGATTCTCCCTGTCCTTTATAGGAATTATTCAATATTGATTTGACTAATTCAAACTAAACTTTTTGTACATACTGTAGTGTGTGTACAATCCTCCATTATGATTACTTTTACAATATTTTTATGACCATTGTTTCCCTCATCAATGATTTGAATCATTTGACAACATCTCATACTTTCCATATACACACAGGACTGATCAGGGAAAATGTAATGAAATCATAATAAATATTACAGTACACACACCATAATATTTCTCCCCATTTCAGCGAAAATGTGTATGTACTGTGTACAGATATTGCGCTGTAAAATCGCATTATCTTTGAATCAATTCCTTATCCATACAATACGACTCCGCGGTGTCATAAAAGACACACACAAAGAGTAAGTTTAACAAGGGCTCAAATGTTACATAACAGACAGACAGAGAGAGACAGGGAAATGGGTGCAAATTATACATAAGAAACATCTCGTCAAATCTTTGTCTCTCCTTTCACGCACACACACACAGACGCGTACACACACACAAGAAAAGAAGATGACAAGAAGGAGGAAATCTTTTTTGAGACAAGGGCGGCATATGGTAAATGATGGAGCCGAAAGAAACATCATTTGGGTGTTTTTGGAAACTAAATCCTTCAAAAAGTAGCATATGCGAACAGAAGAGGAGGAGAAAGACGTGAAAAATAAATGGAGTAAAGATGAGACTTTGAGACTCTCTCTCTCTCCTCCTCTTTCTTTTGGTGTTCACAGGAAGGAACGAGTCTTATCGATATTCCTTACACATGTATCTCTTCTATTACAATAACAGACTTCAAAGCAGACTCTCCACATCAAATCATCATCATCATTTCTTAACTATCTTACAGCAGTCCAAAAAACCAAACCACCACACACACACACGAAATACGCACAACTCATGAAACGGATGCAAAACTTTAATATATTAGAGAGAGAAGAGGTTTCGTGTGTCATAGTTTAAATTAAATTAAGGAAAATCGATAGAACGTTCAAGGTGAAATATTGGCACAAAAAAATCTCTGCAAAAATCCAATGAATTAATCTCTCCCTCGTGTACTGAACATGATCAAAATGAATCCATTTGTTGGGGTAATTCCTTTACAACAGGAAGACGAAGCAACTACACAACAACACAAAAAATCACATGATGCTCAGTCACGACACTCCACTCGAATCCTGAACCACGGCTAAGGGTGGCTATTAACCCGTTTAATTTTATATTATACGACAGAAAATGAGGCTCAAGATTTATAGTTTAAACATTACAAATTGCGTACGAATATGCACGGGAAGAAATTTGTGTTTCTTGTTACTTCTTCCTCAAAATCGAGACAGTAAACCATTCACTGTGTGTATGTGTGTGTCTGATTAAATAATCTGATTGAGGTCCTCCCTTCACGGAGGAAATGATTTTGAACATTATTATGGTTCTTTGGAATAAAATCTGGGAGAAAAAATAGAACCCACGATGTTAACTAACTATACATGTACTTCCATAATCTAATCGTGTGTGCTACAAGTCAGCAAGCCATACTAAAGATAGTAATACATATATATTTGAAGCCTACTTGTTATGAGTGATGTATGGCTGCCTTTTGTAAATTGGTCCAGAAAGCACAACCAGACACAGAGAGAGAGACTGTATCAAATATGTTCTTATGATAATTGTATGAGATGCATATGATTCTGTGTAGAGAGAGAGAAGAGAGGAAAAAGCTCAATGGTCCAAATTTACCTCGAAGAAGAGTCGTCGACGACTCTTGTGTCGTGACATGCTCATCAGAAATGAGGCGACGGAGATTTTGACTATGTGTAGTGTACTCTCCTTAGTGTACCTAAAGATGTACAGTCTAATGTTACAGATACATCCTCGGATGGATAGTGTTTCGGTAATGTTCCTCCAACCAACTATCCTATCCTATGGAATAAGATAACAACCCACGAGGATAAAATAACACTATAAAACCTCAAGACTCCAAAGACTCTTCTATGAAAAGCAGGAGCAGAAAGAGAGAGAGAGAAGCAGGATGCGAACTGATAGCGTGTCACGAATTTCTGTCTTCTCTCTATCGTTTCTCAGATTCAGACGCTCTCTCTCAAGACATTCTATAAAGGAGTAGGAGGTAAAGTAGAAGAGAGAGAGACTTGAGTCTCTCTTTCCTTGACTCAAGACGTGAATTACTAATTACTATCCGGAGGGAATCCGAGTGTTGGGATGTGCATAAGAATTACTTGTTCCCATTATTATCCTCTCCAAACAGAATATGGCTAGGGCTATATAAGTACATGACCCGAGAATTCCTTCTCCCTGCAAAGTAATATTTCTCCATCCATTCTCATTTACATTGTACAACATTCTGCTCTCCCCGCACAATATATCTATGTTCCATGTTTGTGTGTGTGTACTTGAGAAGAGATTTGGGATATCTTTTTCTGTGATCTCTTCCACGCTGCCGTTCTCTCTTCCTCTCCTCCTGTTGTGTCTATATTATTGGAAACAACTTAATTCCCTTAATTCTGTGTGTGAGACAGAGAGAGTGCTCTCCCGTTAGCGTGGAGTCTGCTCCATGTTTCCACCAGCTCAAAATCAGAATTGAGGTCAAAATTAAAAAACACTGGATGTATAATGTATGGCTCGGGACAAGTCTCGCGGGATATTAGTCATGTCTTTCTCTCCTTCTTTTGAACATGGAAAGTGGAAAGTACGCCCCGAGTTTTTTGTATATTCATGTGAAAAAATACGGAAACCATCATCATCATCAAGGAGAAACTAAGAGGATGATGATAATTTTGGGAGAGAGTGATCTCGAACGGGTTGCATAAATTTAGGATTTTTGGGGTACATTACCTGCACATTTAAATTCTGGTTCCAAAACCTCGTCAATCGTTTTGTCTCGCAAATGATAAGGAGAGTTACAGCGGGCGAGGGACGAAGCCTTGGGAGCTCTCTTCAACCATCGGGACACCCAAGACAAATGACAGTCACAGATGAGGGGGTTGTCAGCCAATGTCAAATGTTTCAACTTGACCAGTCCTTCAAATGTGTCCTTTTGGAGGGTCGTCAAATTGTTGTTCTCTAATGTTCTGTGTAATTAATTGAAAAAGAATTCATACAAGTTAATCCCAATGTTGAATTAATCAATTATGACTACAATGGTGCAAAAATGGTTTTAAAAACTTACAAAGTTTCTAAGTCCTTCAAGGGACGAACTGCGGACTCATCGATGCATGTGAGCTGGTTGTGGTCCAGCATCCTACATGGTACAATAATTAATTCAATTACATCCCAATTACATCCACATGTTAAAATTATGTACACTTACAAAGATTTGAGTGAGTTGGGTCCCAAAAAAGATCTCTTCCGTATGGCACTCAATTGATTGTGACTTAAGTCTCTGGAAATGGGAGAGAGAGAGAGAGAAAGAAAGGCATAGTAAAATTGTTCATTTTAAATTGCGCATCAAAATGTGTGTGTGGTGATCCAATTAGCATCACCCCAAAGTGTGTAACTTGAGACTCATTGAAAGTGAAAGAAAGGAGAAATAAGCATGGCAGAAGCGAGAGCGTAGCATGACATGGAATGATTGAAATCACGTGTGTGTGTGTCTACGTTACGTGTGGACTAGACGGACAAATTATCCATTTCTTTTTATCCTGTCAATCATGACAAGCTTTGACAAAAAGGGTTCACCACTGGAAGTGGAGCATTTAATTTCAAGTCATGCACTCTCAAATTTGATTTTGGCATCAGCTTTGGCACAAGAACGTTTGCAAAAAAAATTAAAGGTCACGACGTACCACACACACACACATACACGGAGAGCAAACAACACTAACCAAGTCAATAGCAGGGTACAAGAAGAAGAGGAGGAGAGTCATAGCATGATGGCAAAAGGTTCCCCTGGAGCAATCTGCCAGTTTACTATTCAAGCCAATTAATTTATATTTGCACACACTCTCTGCATCATCCTCTCACATTATTTGCAACGAAGCTTTGGAAAGCAGAAAATAAATCTGTTCACGACAAATTGGTACATTTAAAACAGAACTAAACTGCTCCTTCCACACACACACATCCACACCACTCTTGAAACACATTAAGCCAAACCACTCGCAAAATCCTGTACACATGAAATCAGATTGTAGCTTCTAGCTCTCCATTACTCAAAACATATTGAGTGTACGAACACACAAACAAGTACACAAAAGTTCAATTTTTATTTACATTTGGCCTGTCCACACTCAAGCTAATTGGTGGTGTGGTGAGCTTTTTGTGTGAACATTAGTGGCTCATTTTCAGTTCAAAAGTGCACTCAACACATGTCAAGTACTCAATTATTAATAGCGTGTGTGTTATGACATGTGCAGAATTCACAGAATCGACGAGACATGATTTTTTTCTCACATGCTTGTACACAAAGTATGTATAAATTAATTTTTGATGTAATCAAAAAAATTTGAATTGACACTGATAGGCACAAGGAGAATGCGGACTTGACTATTGAATGTCCTGTCTTGTCTACACACAAAAAATACAGACTTCCATTTGGATTACAAATCATGTCAAGACGGTCAAGGATATTTAACGAAATAAATATTATATGCAAAATATGAAGTCAGTTCTCTCTCTCTCTCTCTGTGTAGATATGAAGGTGACAAATAGACAAAAGTTTCCTGTCTCTCTCAAAAAAACTGTCGCCGTCGTCATGATTCTCTCCCACTTGAATGTAACATAATATTCAAAATACGACCACAATATTTCAATGATTATGTCACCCTTGATTATGCAGAACATTTTCGTGATAGAGCAGAACTATTCTTTTTCCCTTCGTCCTCCTCCTCCATATTTTATGTTGATAAAACGATTCCCTCTCCCTCACGACCCCCTCCTTCTCCTCCACCCCCTACAAACATCCAGGTAAACCCTGGAAGCCAAACCTAGGGAGAGCAGACACAAACGGAATGGAAACTCTCGGGTCTGTCAAAGGAAACTTTTTTTAAAAAAAAAATCACAGAGCACACAGAAGCTCGGACTTGATTCAAACTCATTCTTTGACTCCTTCTCCTTCGTGAGGATTTCTAAAGGCATTGGGATAAGGAAGAGAATAGAAGATCATTTGAATAATGTAATATTCTACGTTTTAGAATATGGACGACCCAGCAGGCCCTGCCGCTCTTCTCATTCCATAATGCCTACCCCTTACTCCACTGATTATACACACACACACACACTCATAAGGTATATTCATCCTCTTTCAAAAATCAACGACGAAAGAAGATGACCCACAAAAATATTTTTTTCTCTTCCTCCTCCCTCTAATCCCCTCTCCCTCATTTCTCGGATCTTTTGTGTGTTTAGCTGACACATGCATGTGGAATCACGACCGAGCTCACAATATAAAGTCTTCAGCTCTACAATATAATCTCCCTCTCTCTCTCTGCTATTCCCTTTGCTTTTGGAAGGACAAGAAGTGTAGAGGAAAAAACACATCTCCATACTAAATACTCCGTCTCTCCTATTAGACATTACAATACCACATTAAATATATCTATACTTTGTTCCAGTTCTGGATAGACCCTGACTCTCTCTTCCACTCTCTCTTGACTTATCATCGAGAGTCAGTTTGCGTGGGCACAATACCATTCATTAAGCCTGTACGCATTTTTGATTTTTGTATGCCAGGGCTCCCCCCTTTTTTCCACTTTGATGCATGATTAATCACATACAAGGCATTTGTGATACATTCAAGGTATGCCAATGCATGACGAGTATCCTGAATAATGACATGAGCATACGAGTGTACTTGTGTGAGAGAGGGAGAGAGAGAGAAGGAGAGGCTAATAAATTAATATATTGATAATCACTACATAATATGTGCACCACGGCTAAAGCACGGGGGGTCCCTTCGTCAGTGTCAAAAACAAGAGAGCAAAGTCCCAGCTACGATCGTCATCAACATCCACATCAAAAAATATCACTTTCTTCCCCCTCACAAGATCATCAAAGACTAAAGAGAAAGAGAGAGGCTGAGAAAACACACAGCAATATTTATGTATAATCATCATTTGTGTGTGTGTGTGTGGATCCTCCTCCAAAATTGCTAATGATAAGTGTAGGAACAGTCATTTGTGTACAATCTGGATCGTTAATGGGCAAGATTATGATGGTTGTTCATTAACAAAAAGTATTTCGAGTTAACAGCCCCCCTTCCTCCCACACTAATGTCCCTGCCCTGTGTCTTGTTGCTGTTGTTCTGTTGTGTCTGTAATTGTAATATCCACACATAAGCACACACACACACACACACACACACACACTCTCTCTCTCTCTCTTGGAGTCAGGGGATGGGGACAACAATTAAAATCTTGTTGGGATGTGCTGGTAATGAACGGTTGAAAATTCAAGACTGCATCTCTCACTGCACCCACTCCAGACACACAACACTCTCGAGAGAGAGCAGAGTACACACTGTACATATCTGTCAATAAACGCATTATGCACGAACGATTCTGAATAAATATTGGGATAATTATGATTTGTTTAAACCTATGCACACACAACACTGTACACACAAACACTGGTGTGTAGGGCATAATCAATTATGACTCACAATTTGAGAAGACCTTCACCTTTCAGAAAAAGTCTTTGGACGAGGAATCAACTCATTGTCAGTTTTGTGCACAGACTAACAATTTGAAATTCTCAAAATAAAATAAAATAATATGTTTATCATTCCACTCATTCTCTTTCCTAGAATCTTAGCTCCTCATCAAAAATTAGAATTTGGTTCGTCGTGAGTCACATCACAGGGAAACCTTTTTATCTTTACGTCTCATTTGATGGGTAAAGAAAATGACAAACAAAATCAAGATAGAATCAGAGTGGAATTGAGTGTGTCTGGAGTTGAAGACAAAAGTCTGTCCAAAAAGGTTCTTGTTAAATTGAAAATGTCGTAAAAAAGTCAAAATTGGGGATTATTTGTTCCTTATCTCCCTCTCTCTGAAGTCTGAGGACAACCTATGACCAACCCTGGGTAGAAACAAAAGGTGTTCCCTTTTTACAAATTAAAGTCAATTTTGCATTTGTCTCCTTCACAACCCTTCATTATTATCCTGAGATTTGAGAAAATACATGAAGGTGTGTGTACATGTGGAAGAGTGTGTGTGTGTGTTTGTTGGTCTATATTTGCATTGAGATTGGGGTGTTTGTATCTAGAGCAGTTGAATGTTAGATTTGCAGAGATTTGTTCATTTGTGCCTTGCCTCCTCCTTGTTCCTTCCAAATATGGAATTTTTAGTAGTGGTCTTATTTAATGAGATTTGGCTCAACGACACCAACGTCCCTTCACCCACACACACATACACACAGGGCACAGGGTACAAGAGTACGGAAAGTGGAATGTGTATCGTTCACACCTTCATTACTCTCCTTGGAAAAACAGGCATAAGATGATATTTTATTCTCAAAATTAACATATCTGTATCCACCACCACATCCTCCTCACATCTATTTACAATTGGATTGTAGAGAACTCTGAACTTGAGAGTCCAACTGTTTTTCTTTAAAATTCTATTCACAGTTTGTGTTTATATATTGTGTAGATCTACACACACATTTCTCACATCCTATTGGATGACAGAGTTGATTTGAACGCGTGGATCTTTTGTGAAATTATGATGTAAATGATATACAGCAAATTCATTTTTTTAACTCTTCTCTAACTCAAATGTACATGCAAACTAATTTTTATATTTACTCACAAGAACAATGGAGTTCAAATGGCAAACAAACTAGTCAGATCATGTGATGAAGTTGTTTAAGTGTGTAGTATACTACATGTAATAATTTATACAGTAATAATAGCACAATGGACATGTGTCTACTTGCGTCAAAAAAAATTACAAATTTTTAAGACCTTGAACAATTTCTTTTTAGCATTGTATAATGGGTGACAAAATTGGAGCCACACTCGACACAGGCCATCCAGCTGTGCCTTTAAATGCACGTGTCTCAAAATGTTACCATTTTTGGCGAGTGATGAGCCCTAATTGTTCAACTTGAAGGAGGGTCGGTGAAACTCACTTTACACTTTTGTAATTTTGGAGATAAGAAGGAGCCCCTTCTTAAAATTACTGTACTATTTTTTTCTCAACAAAAACTTCATAACGGAATTTCATTTTTTTTGGTGCTCCTTCTTGTGGAATCTTAACAACTCTTGTAGTATGTATTTCATAATTATTAAAAATTTAAACTGGATTTTTTAAATGGCTTCAAATGCAGATTGGCATTTACAATTATAGTACATCTACAATTAGACATAATTTCACAATTAGGATTAAACAGTTTGGAAACTTTCTGAAAATTCCGTCTACACATCCACTAAATTATGTGAGGAGGAAGGAATGTGGGTGAGAGAGAGATTTCAAAAAAATTAATTCCAAAAGTCTGTCCATCCTCCCTCAGCGTCGTCACAAAATATAAGACATGGGGAAACGGAAGCCTCTTCAGATTAGAGGGTAGGGAACCGTTGTACACACACACAAAATCCCAGTTCTTCCAAAACATAAATGATTCACGGATTAAAAAACCACCAGAAAAATCTACTGTAAAAAACTCCTGACTGTCTAATTCTACCGGATAACTCTGGATGATCATACACACACTGTATGTACACACATACAGTATTTATAGTGTTTCTAGTGACTTAAACTTAGACACAGTGTAATCAGTTGTCATCTTCAGAGCGTCAATCACAAAGCATTACACACATCTTCCTCTGACTCTGTCTGACAAGCCTCCAAAATATCATACGTTAGAGTTCATCAGGTCTGCCTCTCTCTCTCTTCTACATGGAAACAAACATAATTCTCAACTCCCCTCTTCTACTACAGTACACCATTCCATTTCTCCCTTTGTAAAAGTCGCATTAAGATTTATGGAAATGTACGTAATATTTTAGATGGAAAAAATGTTGCAGTATACTCTCCCTCTCTTTCTCTTTCTGTGTGTGTGTGTTGTATACCTACCAAAGTTTATAATCTCTTGTCTCTACCTCCCGACTTTTTTTCTCATTGCATTACTCATTGCTCTGCTTCCACACATTACGACAGCACACACACTTAATACAACCTCCACCCTCGACTCTCTCTCTCTCTCTTTCACTCTCTGATCCTCACTTGTTAATTCTAGGTTTCTTCATAAAAGTCCTCGGGTAGTTTCCAGAGGTTTAGCGCTCCTCCCCTCCCTTCTCCTCCTACTCCTCTTATCTTAATGCAGTAGCTGAAAAACCAGACCAGAAATAAATTCCATTGTCTAATACTTAATGCCCTTCTTTGTCTACATCCATTGTGACCACGTACATACTCCCCACATCTACACTTTAACTGTACACTTTGTTCCACATTCTCCCTCCTTTTAATTTTCAGTAGCACAACTTTTAACTCTTCTAGCTTCTAGCTACATTTTAGAGAGAGAGACAGAGAGATACCCTCCTCCTCTCAACTAAAACTTGATGTCTCTTGACGACGACTCGTGTGGGCCATGTGGTTCCTCAGATTATAATTTTAGGCAGGAATAGTACCTTAGTAGACAAGAAAGGTCGTCAAAAAAAACCTGGACGAGTTGGGTGCTGATGATGACAAAAAAAGCATTTCAATCTTAAATTTATTTTTATCACGTCATTTTTATTTATGAAATCCTACGTACATCCTATTCTATGTACATCCTTTCTCTCTCTCTCTGTCAGTCTTTTAAGTCTTTTAAGTTTGATGTGTCTTGTCAATACTTTGTGAGACGGCCTAAATATATTCAGGTGTCAGGGAGTAGTTCTCTTGTAAAAAAATAAATATGTACAATTTGTGTACATTGTAACACACACATACACACCAGCACAGAGTTCTGTGGGAGAGAGTGTGTGTGTGTAGGTACTGAGAAGCAAATTTCAGGATGAGAGCATTCCACACACACACACTTTCAAACCAGCATAAAATGGTAAGTAACACACACATGTGGAGAAAGGAGGGAAAAAAAGGGGAATTCCTTGATTTTTGAGTAAAAAGGAATTTGTAATTTTACCCTTCGTATTTGCAGACAAAACATGACTTTCCTTTCCCTCCCTCAGCATATCCACTTCCACTTACATATTTTTCCCATACACGTTTTTATGACGGAGTGAGAAAAAAATTTATTGGAGCACTAACGGACATTTTTTTTCGTTCCTCTTTCTCTAGTTTTGACATGGATGTAGAAAAAAGAGAGGCTTTCAAAGTACATGGTTCAGTTAGTTGCAAAGTTATTACAAAAAATATTTAAGAAGAATGTTCACGTTAACAACTTTTTCATGTCTAATCATATCTCTTGAGCATGTCTCTCTCAACATTTTTGTCCAACTTTGTATTTTTGCAGGTTTTAAGGTTAATCCTTGCCAAAATATTTGTCTTTACATAAAAATATTTATTTTTTGAAATGGAGATATAAAAACTATGTCAAATGATATGTCCACAACCTCCCACACACAAACACACACATATCTTTAAAAGTACAGTGTGTGTGCTGCGCGGAATGTTCACGGATTTCCTCTTTTTCTGTGAAAGTGAAAACCGTCGTAGTATTGTTGAGCACAGTCTGGATGACTGTGAGGGGGATTTTATGGTCCATGATAATTCCTGCTGCGTAATAATTTATTAGCGAATGAAATAATTTAAATTCATAAGATCGCCGGATTTTAAAGTAATACAAATCACAACTTCCAGTCCGTGAACACACGTACACACACACAACACGCAGTCCGGATGTGTACGATTGGTGGTGGTGGGGGAGGAGGAAGAGTTGTATTATTTATATTTAAAAATTTAATTTTGGGTCATCGTACTTTACTCGGGTTAAATCAGAAGGATGGTTTTTGGTGAGTGGTGGTTAAATGGAGGGCTCTTGTGTATCTCATCCTCGATACGCATGAATAAACATTAACTACCAAAGAGAGTGATTTTGAGAGTTGCCAACCTGAGCCAAGCCCATAACGACACTAAGATAATATGATTAATATAACATGAGACCCCTTGCATTATACAAAAGATTCCACCTCTTCTATCAGGATAATTTATTATCAGTGTTGGTAGTGTATATGTGAGTGTGTGTGTGTTCCAGCTAGCAATGCGAGTATGCAAACATCATAATATTTACTGAGGAGGTTCAAGCTGAAGGCAGTTCTCTCTCTCTTTATGTGTGTGTGTGTACACTACACACACACAAGGAACACACAGTAAAATTTCCCGTCTACCCGCGTTCCATCCCGCCATTTGCATTGCCCATATATTTCTCACTCTTGACAAATATACAAATATTGTGTGTGTGTGTGGACCATACGTTTACTACAGTCAAATTTACATACAATTTGTCATCATTATTAACTACGACAAATCCATGTTCCACTCCGCATCTCTCTCTCCTCTCTACCTTCATCCAGCTCTACACCTTTTTTCTTATTTATCTCAAGGTTCGAGTCTGGAGCCTTCAGTAAAGCCTGGCCTCCTTGGCTATTCCAAATTAATGGAGGAGTTAAAAGGGCTTTTTGATAACGGGAAGAGAACTATGTGTCTTGGCTTTGTGTGCTCAAAATTGAAAATATCTTTTTGGGTAATGGTAAAAACGGGGCAGAGCAATTAATTAACTAGACTCCACACACACACACATGGTACACAGTGTACATAATTGAACATACCTACCAACTCCCCGTATTATTCAGGCACTCGTATAAAACTACACAATAAATCAGTATGGTACAATAATCATTAAGGAAGGACAATAATTATTAATTATACTCCCCCTTCCAGCATACGGAACTGCACATTATATGGAGTGGAGTGAGAATTCAACACACACACACGTAGCCAGAGAGGAAGAGAGAAGAGAGGGAGAGGAATAAAATTTATGAAGCTCAGTCTCACACACTGTCATTTACTCCATTGGCACATGATATGTGTTCCAAACAATGGGTGTTAACGATGAGGCTTGCCTCATTTTCACGCAGTGCAGAGTGCGAGGAGAAGAGGAGGGGCGTGTGAAGGGGAGGCAAAGCCAATTAATATTATTTTGCATGTGCTCGTTTTTTAAAATGAACGTGAAATGGCATCCCAACATATTTTATCCGACTGCTGGTCTCCTTCTCTCGCAAAAGGAAGAAACAACATCCAAAACCCTGACTCTCTTTCTCCATTTCTTGTGTGTCTGTGTATGGAGTACACTGGATACACTACTCCTGGAAGCACACTCTGATACAGGATTTTTGTACACACACATCCGCACACATACAATATTGTCGGAGAGAGAGGGAGCAATTAAAGTTTCATGTGTAAGCGGGGACATAAATTCTAGATTGAACATGGCCATCCATTTAAAACTTGCCTAGTTTTTCGCAATCATTTTCTATTTCCTCTTCCGGACTCCTTGTCTCTCTCTCTCTCTCTCTTTCTCTCTCTGAGGGCTTTTACCTTGTCAAAGTTTGGGGGGAAGGGGTGAGGGAGTGAGACGATTTTGGGAAATGTACGAAATCCCTTCCGTACCATACTGATTGGCACTGGCGTCATTCATGTACCAATTCTGTGTGTGTGTGTGTGGAGGGAGAAATAAAGAGGGGGATAAAAGACCGTGTTTAACTAAAATTTAAGACTTTTCCATCTTATTTAGACATGGACACGAAATACGAGATCAATTGGATTATTTTACATTCATACTGGTACAGCTCCCTTTCCTCTCTCTCTTTATGTGTGTGTGTAATGTATACTCCATCCTGAACTATTGATAGAGAGTATCCCAACGATAGTTCCAGAACACAGACACACACACACACACAAGAGACACATCCATATATATTGCATCAAAGTAAATAAGCCAAGTCATAAAATCCACGCACCAATAGTTCTCTCATGGAGAGAAAGAGAAAGAAAGAGCGAGAGCGAGTGAGTGTGTGTGTGTGTGGAGTGAGTCCCATTCCCGCAAGATTCTCAACATCATTAAAATATCGTCAGGATTCCAAAAAATAGCTGTGAGCATCTGAGAAGCTCCGGGTGATAGTAAACTATACGATATATGACTCAGACACAACTTTACTTACTCCCAAACTCCCTACCGCATACCTACTTGATTTCATTTTGTTCCTTCTCTTGACATTCTCCCTCTCTCTCTCTCTCTTTATGCTCTCTCCATGGATGCCTCCAAGGTTGACTCATAACAAGGCCCCAATGTCTATATGTAATATCCACACGTTTTTGGTTTGTCTTTCAGTCTCTCTCCCTCACTTTAGCCAAAAACCTACCTCTCTCTCTCCGCGCTTTGACTTTTCATTTAATTCATTTTCTTCCACACACACCACACACACACTCTCTCTCTTTTCTCTATCACCAAAAGCAAGCAACCAAATCCCATGCATAAATTACGACATACACACACATAGGAGAATCCTACAGCATCCGAGACTCGCTGAGTCCAATTCCCTCCTCCTCAAGCATGTTCCAATGTCTCTCCATTCCTACCTCCTGATCTCATATTATCATGAGCTCCTTTGCATCTCATGTGCATCCTTCATCATCCTCGTATAGGGACACAAGCCACCATTTACTGTGCATACAGGATTTTTCCATAGTTTCATACTCTCGTGTGTGGAGAGTGAGTCTTCTAGAGTGAATCTTCTATCCTCCAAAACCTCATGCTTTTCCCTTTTTTCCTTTTTGCCAATTCCCAAGGAGTGAGTAAACCAACCCCCGGTGGACTACAGCTCTATGCAGACATGCAGAGTCTCCCCTCCTTCCTCCTGTAAACTCCAGAGTATGCATTATCCACACACATACACACACACACACACACACACACCACACACACTTTGTATAGGCAGAAAGGAAAATATGAGAATATAAACCTTCTCACCAGCTCATCATTCAAAATAATTCCCTGACGGGGATACCATGGAGTCGTTGAAACCTTCCCCTCCGCACTTGAGTCTACATTACTTTATTATGTACTACTCACACACACACACACCCTCTCTCTCCCTCTTTCACAAGCCAACAAGTTGAGTTGACAGTTTTACGCAGAGGCTAGTTTACACAAATCTCCCTCCTCCTTTCTTTCTCCCTTAAATTCTTAAATGTCGACTAGATACTCAATTACCAAGTCATTTAAGCCTCAAGCCTTTCCCTCTTGTAAAGTTTATATCTACCCATTTTGTCTTTAATATTTCCCCTCTCTCCTTCCACCTCTGTCATATTTGTACCCCACCTCTGTTCCTTGTATCCCCTGTCTTATTATTATCTCACAAATTACAGAACAGAAAAGTTTTTTGAAAAAATAAACAGCCTTCAAAGCTGATCGAAAAGACGAGCTTGGAAAGAGAAAAAGAGATGAGAGTTCAGCGGCCTTGGCAGAAAGAAGCTAAATAAAATTTAATCAAAATAATTTTATCTGTGTGTACTTGAACGTGTGTGTGTGTGTCTCTGTAGACTGTGGATTTTGAGTCTCCAATCCCAATTCTCATTTTTATTTCATCTACATCCTCTTGTGTTTTCCTGTGGAATGTGCAGTCAACTTCAAATCTTTAAGAAATCTTTCAATCCTTTACTTCATATTCCATACCTTCTTAGTAGAATATACCTTTGATTTTTCTTCCTCTTCCTCCTTCTCCTCCCCTCATAAATTGGATTGATCCTATTAGACTCCCGACTTTTGGTCCTCTACACACACACACACTCACATAAACACAGTCGTAAGTACATACAAGAAAAGAATAATCTAGGATATTTTATATGAGAAGGAATGTATTTGTGTGTGTTGTATATGGGCATAACATTTCTATCCGCTCCAATCCTTCTTCCTTCCTTTTTGCTCCTGCTTTCACATCTTATCTTCCACCTGAGTAGAGATCAGAGATGTAATTTATATACGAAAACTCCATATGAGTTTGAGTTTGTTCCTTCCTGAAGCCATGAAATCGTTCACCCTCTCTCTCTCAACTTTATGTACTTACCTACTACGTTGAGTCTACAAAAGTCTGGTTGAAAAAATTACAAAATACCAAGGGAATGTGTGTGTGTGGTGCAAGAAGAGGGGAAGAGAAGAGAAAATAAATATAAAATATTGCTCTTATAAGGCCCTTGATTTCTGCACACACACACTCTCTCGCACACACACACTCTGTCTCACAAAGAGGCAAACAATTTTCACAACATCATCTCCCAAACACACACACACACTATCGCGGATTATTATGAGCTGTGTGTTGGTGGAGGGATCTAAGATGGAATATTAAATGCCTCTGCTTTTGTCCCTGAAAATGGTATGTGGATGTGGAGAAAGATTTTTTTATTCCTCCGCTCTTCCAAGAAGGGGATAGAAGACGGGAAAATAATAAATAGACTGACAAACTGTACACAGGAAACTATAAAGAATATCAAGAAGATTTTGAGGAAAGCTCACTCATAAAATGCCACAAGGAAATGATAAAACTACTAGTCGAGTTGATAAGAGGAAATTCAAAATTTAGAGTCCCAATAAATTATTTCAATTGCCTTCGTCTCAAGGCTCTTCTCTCTCTCTGTCCCTCTCTCTCTCTCTTTATGTATTTGTGCAGGAAGGGAAAGCTCAACACAAAGCAGGGTGAGTGTGTGTCTGTCTATTTGTGTGTGTGGGGGCA
The DNA here is from genome assembly GCA_009870185.1 of Pygmarrhopalites habei. Taxonomy (NCBI): domain Eukaryota; kingdom Metazoa; phylum Arthropoda; class Collembola; order Symphypleona; family Arrhopalitidae; genus Pygmarrhopalites; species Pygmarrhopalites habei. The sequence goes on along the minus strand of WJFB01000871.1, from coordinate 22,104 downwards.
CTTGAGAAAAGGATATTCTCCCTGTAAAACGAAGAGACTCTAAACATTGTCACACAAAATATGAGAACTGTCATCTCAAAACGGTGACCTCTTATGAAGAGCAAAAGAGAAGAGAAGGGGGACGATGGAAAGTTCTCTCTTCTATTTTTTCAGGAATGATTTTGCTTCTATGTGTGTGTGTCTGGAGAATGTCGGCCATAGTCGTTCCCAGTCCTTCCTTCGCCAGTCTTTTAATGGCCTCTTGAAGGAGGTTCAGGCCTATTATTAAAAGCCACAACCATTGCTGGATATAGTCCCTTTTTGCAAAACTCCCACTCTCTATAGCAGAGTACAGATTGTGCCATTCTGAGAAGCCCCTCAAGGAACATGTACAGTATGCTATGTGTTGACAATGCGGGAGACAATAAACTGTGTGTGTGTGAGAGAGAGGAAGGAGAGTTATAGTTTTCGTCATTCAATAGTTTGCCGATAAGTGGAGAGAAAGGGAGTCAGGGAGGCAGCCACTCAAGAAGACTAGTTAATGATGTACAATGGAAACGTGTTCCAAGTTACTCCTGATGAGCAATAACGACGCTCGGGCATGAGTGAATAGGGGCTCATTTTCTTTTCCTCTCTCTCTCTCCCATCCTTTCCCTCATTTACCTATAATGTGTGTGTGTGTGTGCTACATCCAGTACACATATATTCACAGAGTGGGGCATTCATCTTGGCTGATATTCAACTCAGTTCGTTACGCTTTGAAAAGTTCTCTCTCTCTCTCTCTTTCTCTGTTATGCACTCGCCTTCCTCTTCAGATTGCCATTGGAAAACAATAAACGTCTCACGAGTCTCACAACTCCCGATCTCATTCAACTATTCCGGGAGAAAGGAGAAGAGAAAGGGAGGAAGAACAGAACAGCCAATCAAGGTCTTAGTCTAAAAACAAGAATAAGAAATAAAGGGATGGAAACCAGGTCAGTGCAAATTTGTGTCTAGATGAAAATAGAAAATTTTGTCATAGTAGACATTATTTTCACATTTTAATTTATGAATTTGAATATCATCAAGATTACAAATGAAGTCTTTCTACACAATAAATTTTCTTTCTCTTCCTCTACGTCTCATAATCAATTACCCAACATTATGCCCAGACAAACTTTCATTATGACGATCTCACTCTACGCACCTTCGTATGTGTTGAGATGAGGAAGAATTTGGAAATTTATGGAAATCTCTCTTGAATTCTTTTTCCCGTGGAAAGGAAGAAAGAATTAGAAATGTCAACTGCATTCTCTCTCTCTCTGTGCTCCATAACTCATTAGTAGTGTTCACACATTTTTGAAGATTAAAAATGAGAAGATTATTTAAATGACTATTGACTCTCGCTCACACAGAGACTCAGTTGCTTTCTTCACGCCGTGCCGTGTTTCGTTTTTTCCCTCTCTATATAGAGTATACTCTGTTTGTGTGTGTGTGTGTTTTTGTGCGGAGGGGAAGAAGAAATTTGTGTTTTTTCTCTCTCCGTTCAGATGAAAACCCTTAGGTATAATTTGTAGCCACTCATTTGACATTGAGAAAGATTATACAGTTTTTATTACGTGAGCCAGGGAAGAGTGGGCAGAGGGGGAGAGAAGGAGAGAAAATAAAATTACATAATGTGAGTCAAAAAAATTTCCTTCTGTGTTTGTGTGTGTTTGTTCGTACTTGTTCTATCTCTCCAAAAACCAAAGGATGAGGCGTCTAAAAAAATCCAAAGCTTTTTCAACATGAAAAGACAATGAGGATCTTTCCTACTTTAATTCCTAAAGCGAGGGAAAGAGACAGAGATGGAAAAAATAGGAGGTAGTTCATAACAATACGAAACGTTTATGACAGAGTAAATAATCTGAGTGTGTGTGTGTGAGAGAGAGAGAGAGAGGCTCGTTCAAAACAACGCTGGAGGAGGACGTGGCTGGCAAACTGATGAGAATACACACACAGGGAAATGATTCCACCCCTTTATTGTTTTCTTCGTTGGAGGCTAAAGGTTAGACAGGAGAAAAAAGCAAAAAGGAAAGGCTGCCATGTCTCCATCCTCCCAACACAAATCAGAAGAAGAAGGAGTTTGAAGGGGATCACCTGTAGTACAAAATATAAATACTGTAGTACAATCTCTCAACTTCACACACCATTTGCTTATCTATGTGAATAAATAGAATAGGAGTGTAATAAAAATTGCACAACTTGTACAGAACCAACATTTAAAATCTTGAAGAATAATACACTTTTAATTTGAATGTTTAATTCCATCTCAAATATTTTGTACAATTTTAGCTGGAATCGGATCAAATCTTCAATTTGTGATTGATCAAAGATTTGAATGTGTCAAACTTAATTTGAATGGAGAAATGTGTAAAATTGCGATTCATTTTCTTTTTTAACAAGGAATGACTGTGCTGTATGGATGAAAGCCGGGGTTGTACAACTCCATGTATTTTCAGAAGGAAAATCTGTGCTTCATTTCTTGTATTCTCTTGAGTGAAACAGAGAAACTGTGCAGTCTGTACGCGTCCATCGTCAAGATGAACTCGCGTGCTCGCAGACATCTGTACTGGGTATATAAGGAAGACTTGCAGACACTGCTGAATCTGATACTCCAGCCGCCACCATACCAAATAACCACAAAATGTACCACCACATCACAACCATCTGGACACACCGTCCCTCTCTCTCTCTCTCTTTCCCTTTTGGTGTATATGTGTGTGTCATAACAATGTAATAACCCACCTCATTTCTGGGACGATAACTATGATGAGTTAAACCTTTTTTCTCTGTCATTTTTTTTGTCTCCCTCTACTCTATCTCTCATCGTTCCTCTCTGTCTCTGTCTTTGTGTCTTGTGGATATCTGAGACTTTCTCGAGAAACTCTAGAAAGCAGAATTCTATCTCATTTATTTTTATCCTTGACTTCCACTCCACTCGTCCACGCATGAAGAAACCACGCACCATCATCGTTCCAGAATAGACTACATTTATATGACCCCCCTATAAAAATCATCATCCTTACTTATGACACGTATAAAATTATTATGGCTGATAAGATTAATCTTTTCTAGTCTGTTTCATTCAACAATTTTGAATCTTCTTGACTGTCTCTCCTCCAGTCTGTAGTTTAGTAGAGGAGGAGGAGAAAAAATATGTTGTATTATTATTTCCCTAGAGATGAAATCCATACCAAGGAATCTTGGCCGTTTAGCTTATGATCCTCAAGACACCATTGTGTCATTATGAAAAAATCTTTTTAATGTGAAAAACTTCTAGCTTTTATCATACAAATTATTTCAAAACAACCTTTTTGTAAAAACGGAAAAAGTTGTGTCGCTATTTTTACACAATTTGACCCACTGAATCCATGCATCAAATTATGAACCGATAATTCTTCGATTCACTGCATAGCCTTAATTTTTTCTATCAAGGAATCTCCATGGATCATATAAACCACACACATCAATACATAATAGAACTCGAGAGCTGACACGACAAGGTCACATTTCTGTGTACAGAGTAAATCTTCTAAAACCTGTGGCTCTTCATTGTCCAGAATTGTGATGTGTGATGTGTGCGTGTGAGAGAGAGCCACATCATACGAAAGAGTCTCAAACACATTTCTTCTCCAGTCCTTCTTAACATCCAAAAAAATATTGTGTGTACAATAAAAATATAATCTGGACAGTTCCCCGATGCCTTGTCCCATTTTGGGTATCACACACTCTCCTCGGACGAACACATGAGACGTACATATCGATTAAAAGGAGAGCAACCCTCAAAAAATTATAGGAGAAGATCCTTGTGTAAAAAAAATCAAAAGTCTGTTTGATATAAAAAGGAAGGCGGCGGCGGCGACCGCCAGGAAAAAAATCTACCACTCATCATCCATCAGAGGCAGAAAGAAGGAGAGAGTCAATCGTGCTCTTGGGCTCAATAATAAAGTGTTGGAAGCCGAAATGAAGAAAAGGTGGAGGAAGAGACTGGTCCACAGATATCCTATTCCATCCTAGAATATTTATACATTTATATAAAAAAATATATCTATGATTTCTTCCCTAACCTCCTTCTCTCCTTCAGGTATGACTTGTAATCAAAGGAAAGAGGTAATAAAATGTTATCTCCCGGTTAATACGTGAGTGCCTTGTGTGTGTGTGTGTGTGTGTGTGTGTGTGTGTGTGTGTAGGGAAGAGAGTGAGAGAGAGAAATCATACAATTCTGTATACAACGTTCATCCATATATCTTGAATCCCGACTACATATTCACATATTTATACTAACACAATAGATTCGTATATGGAAGATGGAGGTGTGTGTGTACGGATCTTTGAATAATTCAATCATGCAACCAGACTATACACGTATCTATTGTACTTTGAATGTGGATGAAAAATCCTTTTTTGTCCTCCTCCTCCTCCCTTCCTCCGTACTCTCCAAGTTAATCGTCTGTTTTTCTACATATTTCACTATTCCCCGACTCTCCTCCACCATGAGCAGAGTCTTTAATGAACTATTCACACACTCTCTCTACATAGGACCCAGTGCGTGTGTGTGTGTCGTGGATTGTGAGAGAGTGCCATAGCTGCACGTATAAAATTACCCCTGTTATGGAAATATGGAACCCTAATATGTCTCTCATTGTAGTATAATAGGGCTGTGTGTGTGGAGCGTGTGTGTGTGTAGAACAGTACAGGGAATTTCTTAATTTTCATCTGCATTGCATTTCTTTTTCGGATTCATAATGAATACAAATTGCTCCTAAGAAGCGTCAACTCCGAACTTCCTCTCTCTCTCCGTGTATTAGGAGGAATCTCAATTGGACGTTGTATCCTCAATCCTTATGTACGTCCATTCACTACTATGGAGAATAGTTGAGGAAGGAAGATGTGAAGCCACTGAATTTAAAATAAAATTGGGTTGAACGAGAGAAAGAGGAAAGCCATCATCATCATCATCATTGCCACCTACGGAAAAACGGGTTGTTCATGTTAAAACTGTTTTAAATATCCCATCATCCTAATCCTCAAAAGCTTCAAGTTTTTTTAAACAGCTTTTTAATTACACCACCAGCTTAAAATGACATTATGGGTTTCTATTACCCCCTTTTTGTTCATTACTCTGCTACTTCACATTCCTGTCCTTCCAAAGCTCTCTTTTGTTATTTGTAAGAAATTGGGGAAAAAGATTGTTTCAAATCAAAATTATTTTTTTATCCACCCACCCACCCAACTATGCCTCCTCCACTCAAATTAAACAACGATTTTTTACAGCCATTATGAACAAATCCTATTGTTTTTTTTCTGTGGAAAGAAAATTACACAGGCGAAAAACAAATGTGCGTGTGTGAGGGTCAAGACGCGAGTTAACTAGCAAAACTAATTGTGAAATTGTTTGGAGATCTACTGTCATGCTGAAGATCCTGCAAGTATTTTTTTAACTGAACATTTTGTGAAGGCCACACGATTGTACAAACGTCGTTGAACCATAGAAGAGAGAAAGATTGTGGTAAAAAAGTACATTTTTTCCTGTCCGATTTCCACCCAAAGAATTATATGAATGGGCTATTAGTTATTATATAAAAATATAAATTGTATTTTGAATTTTTTGGTAACTTGATATCACCCTTGGCTCATACTCTCATACGTAGAGACATGGAGAGAAGGCGTGGAGGATGGAGGAGACAAGTATCATCACTCAACTTTCAATTCTAGAATTACTAGGAGGGAGGATTGGCTTTTGCCTTGGCTCTTCTCTTGTGGATGATCTTGACCACTACTGCACATATACATTATCCCTGGGAAAGAGAGAGAGAGAGGACAGTCTACTCTAATGGCAATTTAAGCTCCTCATTTACAACAAAAAGAATAGCCACACACATCCACTACACTCTGTACTACTGTACTCTGTACATTATGTGGGAATATAATAGAATCCCTCTGTACATCATACCACCAAATGGACAAAGAAAGTTCTTTTTGCTGGATAGACTTAAGTACAACGTCATTTATCTTGTCCTTCCTTCCCTCTCTCTCTCTAAATATATGGCATGAAAACATACTTTTGTCTTCCATACATTTCTGTACAGATACAACCACGAGTGTACTCTCTACTTTCAATATAGACCAGGTTAATAGTTTCAGAAGTATTGATGGCCATTTTCATACTAAAGAGGAGGATGGTCCTTTGTACTTTTTCTAACTGTAAGTTTCTTTAATACATTTTCTCGGGCTATTGTCTCTGGGTTTTTAAATACCCCCTTTTTGTTCCTCAAATTGCACCAATACGACTTTAAGTACTACTTTAAATACTCGCCCACTCTGAAACAAAGATTCCTCTTGTACCTCCCTGTTTGCCTCTGTTTGTGTGAGAGAAAATGTGTCTCGGGAAACTGACCAATTTTTTTATATCCAATATGAATCATTTTTAAAATGTACACAGCCAAAGTCTTGTACTACCTCCATGGAAGCCTTGTAAAACTTTTCTCTCTCTTTACCTTTGTTAAAATTTTAAGCTCAAAATCTTTCAACCTTTTCCCCCCTCCAACTGAATTGAACAAGTGGAGCACTCAAGTCAACTACTGTAGTACATGAATGTGGAATGGAGAATTTAAAATTATCACAGGAAAAGGATTTTTTTGAAACAGTTTATTGATTGCCCCTTGTCAGCTCGTATTTACGAATGTCATTACTGATGGATTAGTACTGACCACTGTCTTCTAAAGTAGTTCAATAATTCTCTCCCTCTGTGTCTCTCGATTTTTTTCCACTTGACAAGGGGAGGAGAGCTAAAAGGGAAAAAACGGTTTCAAAAGTTTAACGTCAAATAATGTAGGGAGAGAAGGAGAGTCTTTTTTATTCTGTAAAGAAAGTGGTTCTTGTTTCATAATGAAGGTGAAGGCTTGAGTCTCATTATCATCCAAAGGCCATTAGCAATTCAAGATGGTATCTCCACACACTACACGTTGTGAGTACGTTGAAACACATGGGGGAGAAGGGAGTGAGAGAGTAGCAGGGCAAAGACGGAGAGAGAAGGACAACTGCAATAAATAAATTGCTCCATGAATACTCAGGAGGATGAGGGATCATATAAAGAGAGTCAGCTGTAAAAATGTAAAAAAAATGAGATAAAGCCTCTGACTCAAGCCCCGGTTGTAAAAGATTGTAAAGGAGGTAAAAGACAGAGACAGAGAAGGTGGAAAAAGTCCCTCATTACACAAACAAAAACTTATCGAAACATTCAAAATGATTGTACAAATGATGAGAAATGTTCAACTTGACTTGAACAAGGATCCAACACACACACACGCATGTAGTACAGAAAGTGTCGTTACTTTTCCTGTTTGTTTGTTGTTGTTTTCGTTATTATTCTTCTCCCCTCTACCCCCTCCTGTCTTTTCTCTGTCTCTCTCTCTCTCTCGCTAGCTCTTCTTCATCAAAATATACAAATGAACAATTGCAAAAACTGCGTACACGCACCCCCAACAACAAACCCTATTAAATGAGAGATGGGTTTTATAGAACTCCCACGCTGTGAGCGAGAAAAAAATGGCATCCCAGTCAGCGTCTCTCTCATAAAATGTTGATTTTCCCCTATCCACTCTCTCTCTTTCAAATATACACACAACAAAGCATACACCATCAGCCCTCATCATGTGTTGACATAAAAGGTAATGCTTTGCGAGAGCAAGGGAATGTAAAGTAGGGAGAGAAAGAATTGAATGAAGAAAAGGGGTCGATAATACATCTTCCAACTTTTTTTGGATGAGCTTTACGTGAGGATCAGATCAAAGAGGAAGGAGTAAAATTAAATTGTGTGAATGTATTTGAATAACTAAATTGCTTCCTAACTAATTTCCTCAGTGAAAATTCACAGCTAATATTTTTTATTTATTTTCTTAGTATAATAAAAAGTGTGTTCACAATTGTTCAGATTTCCCTTCTTCTTTCTTCAGCTCTCAGCGGAGTTGAAAAATTTAATTCCTAATTAGAATACAATGAAAAAAACGATAACTATTTATGTACAATCCAAAATTTTTACAGTACAAGGATGTTGGATGTTGGAATGAAGTTCACGTTTCCAATTCTCAAATTTTGGACTGGCTCTCCATACTTGAGAGGGATACCAGTTTTTTTTTAAATTTCAAATTCATTCATCCAAATAATGCGGAATGAGCTTGGAAAAATGCAGGAAGAGAGACCAGTTGGGTGAACAAAGATGGGGATTAAGAGAGAGAGAGAGGAAGAATAGCAAGTAATATTTTCCATGAATATTTAACTTCCAGGATGGACAAGAGAGAGAGAGCTGGAGAAAATATGACCAAAGACAAAGAAAAACATTGAAGACGATGGGTAGGCTTTTATGTTTGGCCAGAGACTCTTCCAGCTTTGGTCTGGACTCGCCTATTCCTCCTCTTTGAATTTATGTGGCGAATAATAATCTGGAAAAGCGTGTGTGTGTTGGAATCATGAATGGTGTTCTCTGTCTAATCAATGATGAATTGAGCACACAAGTAGTTTTACACAAGCCACTCACTTCTTTTACAGCTTTGACTTTCGTGAGCGGAATCATCAACCTTCTTTACATTATGTAATACTCCTTTCCCTGTATAAAGAAATGGAGAGGGAGAGAGAGGGGGAGAGGGGGGAATTGGAAGGACTGCGGCTGTAGCCGATCCCGGCTACCATCAACAAAATTACATATTTTTTCTTGTAGGTAGGCATGTAGTCTTATCAGTCATCTGTAAAATAAAAGGAGGAAGAAAAAAAACACACAAACATACAACATACAAACACCGTCGTCCACCCACTCCACTAAATTCCTGTGAAAACAACAACAACTTCACAATTTCTACAATTAAATTCTTGTGTCAAGTTAGAGGGGGAAACCTTTAGTCAGTGTGACTTGTTCCAACTTTTTGTTCTTCTCCTCCTTCTCCCCTACATTTTTTTTACAGTTTGACGCACTGGCTACATTATTACAGTTTGTTGTCAAGTAATCTACACGCCATGTATGTACAATTGTACATTTTTTTCCTAAAACGCTCTCTCTCTCTGGCTGTGTGTGTATCTCTCTTTTACATTTAACATACAACATACATAATTGTAGGTAGAATGGTAGTGTGTGTGTACATATCAAATTGAACCTCTCTTCACCAATCTACACTCTCAAGAGTAAAGAGAGTGAAGCTCCCTTTTACGTCTTCCTCTTATCCGCAAGCCGGTCCCCTCCCAATAAATTATTTTACTTTTTCTTAATTGTCCGACTCGCCTCTCAAATATTTCTACAAACACTTCTTCTTCCGCTCTTCCTCCTGCAGTGTGTTATGAGTGTGTGTGTGTACAGTTTAGTGTAAAGGTTCCCTCCTCCTCCTTCTTATCAGACTCAATAATGGCAAATTGAGATGAGGATCCCCATTATTTCTCAAGTGTACACATGTAGGTATATGACATGTACACTCCCACTACCTCCAAGAAAAGTGTCTGTGACTAATGTAATTCATGTTGTATGTTGTAACATGAAACGGTTACCCCTTTACATTTTAGGCAAAATATTTTGCTTTATAAAAGTTAAGTCAATCTCAACTGGAATGACATTTATGCTCATGACCTTCTTTCTCCTTCACAGGTTCTTACAATGTACAGCAGCAAGTAATGGAATGGAGGACAGTATTAAGTGGGGATCCCATTATGCTAATCTGATGGAAAAAAATCCTGAAATTCATTTATGAAACAATTTTCTTTACTTTGCTCCATTTACAAAACTGAGAATGAAAGCTTTTTTCGCCTTATTAGATGAGGCAGAGAATATTCGTGTACAAATCTTTTTAAATAAATTAATCCAGGATCTGTTTTTTTGTGTAGTACTGACAGCTTTAAAAGTGAAAGTTGTTTAACATTGTGATAACGCCTGCTTGGAACTTTAGAATTTTACGCCAGAAATGTTTTTATTTAAATAAAAAATTGTGAATTCACAAATTAATTCAAAAAATAATTGTCTGGCCTCCTCAATACCAGTAAATCTGGTTAATTCGCCTAATATTTATTAGAATCCGGATCCCACAACAAAAAACAATTTAGGATTGACTGGAAAGCACATACAAATTACACACGATAATGCGGGTGAAAGTCATTTGAATAAAGCAGTATATCAAGATAGGAAGGGAAAAGTCCAAAAAATAAATTAAGAAGCATTAGCCATAGCTCACTGCAATGTTTAAAATGCGACGCTTATGGTAGTTAAGCTACGTCACAGAAATGCAAGTTGAAAAGTTTAAACGTATACTCAAAAAGAAAAAAAAGAATAGTACAAAAATGTCACTTACAACTTGTTCAAATTAGGGCTGTTTGCAAAGAGGAGGTCTGGGATGCTGCGAAGTCGATTGTTGTTCAGTCGTCTGAAAAATACACAAGAATAGAGGGAATAATGAATACCAGGATAGTAAATGAAAATTTATTTTAATTCACCCAATGTATATTTTTCTTTTTTACATTGTATTACTCCAACTACAGATACATGTACTGCTCTCACAACATCATAGATGAAAGGGAGAATTCTCTTTTCTCTCTTTCCCTTGTACAGACGAATTCAATCGTCTGGTCATAAAAGCATGGCTGAAGACAGAAAGAGAGGGAGGGAGGGAGAGGGGGTGAAATGAAATTTAGTTAGAAATTGTCTACTGGAAATCTTCTCAAAGACAGCTTGAGCTTAGTCCCTCTCGTATATCGCTAAACTTGGCTCTCTTTTCTCTTTTCGTAGAATGTACAATAAGAATATCTCTCTGCGTGGCGTGTGTGTGTGTGTCTGGTCTACAGTGGAGGTCTGGGAAGAAAGAACAAGGAGCTATTTGGAAAAGTTAATCTTTCCGTGGTTGTGTTTGTAGGAGTTAAGTTTAAGCCATCTAATGGGAAAGGAGCTGGAGAAGAAGAAGATGGTGAAGATGGGTCGGGTCTCTCTCTCTCTCGCTCTCTTGTGTGTGTGTGTCTGTGGTGTGTGTATGACTATCAAGTTGAACACAGACAGGGAGGGAAGATGAGGAGGGAGCAGGGCAAGCGGGTAGAAGGAAGGAAGGAAATGGAATTTCCACAGAGAGGCAGTGGTGGCCAGGTCAAACAACAATAACTCGGAATCAACTTATAATCCCTCCATGGATAAGCGTAAAACTGTATGAGCCCATCGGTATGGTTTTTATCACACGCAACTCACAACCTACATGGTTTAGCTTTTTGTTCATTCAGAGAGCTCCACAAAACACGCCATCCTCATTCCAACAGACTCACAGCCACAGTATGTACAGCACAGCCATAAGTTCGTGTGTGTGTGTAGACTCTACACTGTAGAGCCATACCGATATTGTCCAAATTGCCCTCTTTTATCATACCGTCCCTCACACACACACTCGTCACACACAAGAACAAGAACACTCAGTCGTATTAGTTCCAGGAAAAAAAGTATTTTCCACGGATTTTAATAATGTGTAATTGTCTGACATGACATGAAGAAGGAAAGTGGAGGAAGAAAATTCTATTCCAATTCTCCACAATTCTTCGCTCCTTCTTGGAGAGTCTTGGGTGACCTCATAAAAATTCATAGCAAAAAAGACTCGTATGAATGTCCCATAGTCAGAAAAGTGTGTGTTTGTGTGTGTACACATTGTGTGGATGGACAGAGACAGAATTGTGTGTAATGTGTGTGTGTGTGTGTGACTGTTGATTATCTCAGAGAGCATAAGCGAGAAGGGGGGAGGTAGAAAAAACTTTCAGTTTTTATGTACACCTAAAATTGTGTGTGGTTGTGTGTGTGTGTTTGTCTGCGGAGTGACTTTAGTCGTCAAAAAATCCTGCTTCATCACATGATTACTCTCTTTAATGTACGCACTGTACAGTAATATCCCAAGTAAAAGTAATTCAGTCAGAAAAATGGTGTGTAAAAAAGTATACTTTTCCCTCCTATCCGTCTCTCTTAGTGTGTGTGTGTGTCCTTCTCTCGCTCTACTCCAAGGCGGAAGCATAATAAAACTAGATTTTCTTGCTTCAAATAAAAACTTTCATCCTCTACTATTAAACTTTCTCTGTGTCTCCTGCTGATATTACGGAGGGGTAGAGAAACTCATGTTTGCCTAACCCACTGCATATGGATACATGTGTGGAATTTGTAGATGGAGTATAAAATGTAATTTATTGAAAACGTTTATTTTCTCTAGCAAATCCCCGTTAATTTCATCAGCCTATGTGTTTGTGTGTGTGTGTGGTGTGACTTGTGTCTACTTTGATATGGAAATACGTGTTACACACTGTCATTCCCCTCTCACACCCACATCCAAAGTTACGTGGAAACATATTGGCCGTTTGATATGAGGATAGTGGAATACGAGGAGAGAGAGGGAGAAAGAGAGAGGAGGGGACAGAGTTGGAACGTGTCTTTCATTTCTTGGCTCGGACATGGAGAAAGTTCCACAAGGGAGAAAATAGCACACAACGACTCACCCATTGCCATGAAACAATAGTGTGTGTGTGTATGTGATTCTGGGTGGGTGAGGGGGATAGTGTGAGTCCGTTTATTAACCGGAAAAAGGGGAGAAGATTAGACTGGACCCGGGTTCGGGACAGTCGTCGACTAGATCGATTCAGACAATAAATTCCCTACTTGTCCACTCAACCGTTTATAATGTAATCCACACCTGTGGTTCTTTCTTTCCCCGCAATTTTCCTGGTCAGCATTTTAGCTTGAGAAGACGAAGGACGAAGGAGAGAGAGAAAGAGAGACAGGAGGGAAAAAAGTTTTGACTCTCTATCCCAAGAAAAACTTTTACGCTCAAAGTCACTTTTTTCCCAAACCACCATGAAAAAGTCAGTGGAGAGAAGAGAGAAAGACGAAAGACCACACTCTGGCTTGACTTGGATCTTTCACTTGAGAAATTTATTTCTTTTTATATACTTGAAGGCTAAAGTGACCATGGCGGAATTTCAACCATTGAATATTTTAAATTCAAGTCTCTTCCCATCTTCCCCTCACACAACTTCCCTCTCTCTCTCTCTCTGGTTAATCCACTTCCCATCCTTTCTGGAACTCTCCCTCTTCTTCCCGAACTTTTCAAGACCCCGCATAATTATAATTGATTATATTTCCTGGAATTTTGAACCTCAGCAATTTCCTTACTTTCACTCAGATTTTTTTTCTCCTTGCGGAAGAACAGAGTAAAAATGTACATAGTACAAATTTGTATCTTCAATAAATTTTAAAACTTCAAAATACCTTGTTTTCACATGGACTTTTATGATTCTTTCAAACTAATTGATTGTTCAGAATACAGAAAGAAAAGTAATCTGAATAGAAAAAAATGGGGGGAGGAGTATTTTATAAATTGAGAAAATGTTTACAAAGGAAAGATGAGGATGCTTCCTTCTTAGGAGATGGAGAGAGGGAGGAGGAGGAGGAGAAAGTAGGAAGCTCAATCATCTCCATCTCCTTTTATTTCCATTATACGAAGGATCTAAACAGATACAGCAGAGAGAGAGAGAGAAAGATCTATCAGAGATTTCAGCATCTTTCCTCCCTCGACCAAGAATGTAGTCAACAAAAGGTGCATATATTTATAAGAGAGAGAAAAAGATGTATAAAAGGATTTTCAATGAAGATGGTCTTTATGAACCGCAGTTTGATCTATCTCCCTCCATTCATCCGTTAATGCAAAATGATGAGGGGGAAGGGAGGAATGACGGGAATATACATCTTTGTGTGTGTGTATAATGTACAATATATGGGGACCTCCCAACCCATCTCCCTGTTATAGACTTGTTCTTTTTTCCCAAATCTGTACCTTGACTCTTGTGCTCCTTTTTAAAAGACTGTGTGTGTCATGGGGAAGCACAGCCACAGCCAGAAAGAGAGAGGAAAAAGTTGCAATTGGTATTCAGCAAGTGCAGTCTGGAGCACAAATCCAAATTTGAGTCAAAGAGGGGGAAATTCTTTGTAGCTCTCCTTCATTCTTTGTAGTTTTATTGAATGAAACTCCCAGTCCTTTCCTTGTGAACCCCAAAAAATTTGGTCTTCTGTTCCAGACTGAAATTTCATTTTGGTTCGTGGCTTGTCTTTTCCCTCTCTCTCTCTCTCTTGTTCAATCCCTGATTGCTGAACCGAGTCCCCCCACAAATGAGAATAATAAACAATGCTTAGGGAAAATGCAATTATGAGGAAAAAAATGGGAAAACACATTGAAAAAATTCCTCCAGGCTCTCTCTCTCTCTCTCCTTCCTTCCATGTTTCCATGTTCCTGTCTCTTCTTCCTCTCTTTGAATGTGTGTGTGTGTGCTGGACATACACAATGGCTCATCATAACTACAACAATAATGGTTGGGGAGTATAAAAGAGTCAAATATGGATAATGATGGGTTTTAACTTCTCCCCCTTCTCCCTCCCTCTCTAACACAGTGCAGTGTATATGCACAGGGTTATCAGTAGTTACATCACGATCAAGACGTGAATCTCAAATCTTTTCTGACCAACATCACTCGTCCAATGGGCAACAATGGGTGGCCAGTCTCGTCCAACTCTTTTATCCAAAAAACTTTTTGGGAAGTCTCCCTCCGTCTTTTTTCCCTGACTCTCTACTTTTCAAGAGGATACATTTCTAAAGTTACGTCATCCACGAAAAAGGATGAGAAGGACAGAAAAAGAGAGAGAGATGGGAGACTTACTCCCCCATTTTCCTATGAATAGGAAGCATAATGTACCATACTCAACTGTACTGTAACTGTAGAATCCCAAATTCTCATTTTTTCAACTTTTAATCACACACGGAGAGAGAGAGAGAGATTTAAAATCCTTATAAATAAATATCATATAAATCTAGACTTTATTGGAATTGGAAGGGACTTTGTAAATATAATTCAGTCTATTTCCAATCTTCCTCCTCCTCCTCCTCCTTCTCAATATAATGAGAAAACTTTATTAAACTCAAATATTTCTCTCCCTATCACTCCTATTTACATGTGGAAATCCTGTCATTTTATGTCTTTGGAAATTGATTTTTGTCTACCGTAAATGCCAGTCTTTGGACTACCCATTACTTGAGTGTCGTGTGTGTTCCCAAGTACACACGACACAAACTTGTGTCTGAAACAAGAAAAGTACATGACATTTCTCTCTCTCTCTCTCTCTCTCTCTCGACATATTCCAAACTCTGAGGGTTTTTCATAAGAGAAAATTGTGCAGAGAGACTTTTGAAAGGATTTTTTGTGCTGTAAAAAAGTCATAACATTCACCCTCCCTTCAAATTTTTTTTTATCCCGCAAGAAAAAATGTGATCGTAAACATTTCAAAAACAAGTCAAATAGAACGTGCCATGGACATGAACCTCTTTTTTGATGCTTCAATAAAATCAATTAACTTTTGTGCAAGTGTCCAATTTTTTTATCCCCCATTTTTTTCTCAATATCCCTCTAAAATTCGCAATTTCTTTGGAACTCGCTAGTACCATAAAAAATCCTGTTTTCCAAAATATGGTACTTCAAATTAAACATTTTACATGGTTACATTTCACCAAGAATGACAAACAAATGTACATGTATATTAGCCACACATCTGCACAATGAAAGGTAGAAGAGCGGATAAATGCGGAGTATCACTAATGCACACACACACATGTGTATGTGTTTTTCCGCTACAATACTAAATCACTATGTAGTTATGGCATGGAGACTGGAGTGCGAGAGAAAGAGAAAAAGGGAGGAAAGAATCGAGGGATTAAACCATATACGCAGCAGAGCAGAGAGTATTACAATTACCATTCCCTTGCATTGTTGAGCCATGTAATAATACTAATAGTAATGGAGGTAGGTAGATTTAACGATCTTGCCAACGTCCTACAAAGCACGTTCCCTCACGTTCAAACAAAACTTAAACAGAGGAGAGAGAGAGAGAAGAAGAGAAGGAGGAGGAGGGAGGGTAGAATCCAGGCAGCAAGGAAGCGAATCAAACGGGCATTAAGCGTTTGGAACGCTTAATGCCTATTTGTGTCCCTATTTCTCCTGTGATCATGGAGAGGAAGAAAGGAAAGAAACGAGGGCAGGGACCAGCCCAGCAGCAAAACCGTGTAATTCCTATATCCTCTGAGTAATAGAGACAATCTCGTTCTTGTTGTCATTAATGACGGCCATCCACTGCCATGTGGGATAAAAAGACTGGAGAGAGAGAGAGATGAAATCCCCTCGAAAAAAGAAAGGCACACTTTTTCTCTCTCTCCCTCTTCAACACAATAAAAATCCTTGCTGGCTGTGCGTTGTAAGGATCTATACCTGTTCTCTTTTCTATTTATTTTCCCTGTGTGACAATCAGCTAATATCCTTAAATTTGTCTGTGCCCGTGTGGTTGTGTGTGTGACAACTCTTTTCAACCATGATAGTACCATGTATAATATACATTGTATATGCAAAAGGAGGAGGGAGGGAAAATAAAAAAAAGCCAAAAGTAGACGCTAACTCGGATACACACAATTAACGAAATCTCTACTTCTCCTCCTCCTCTTGTATTTAAGCACAAAAATGTATAGAATTTCTTGGCATTCATTTTATTTATCTTTACATTCATTTGGCTAAGCCTCCCATTATTCTGATCCATGACAGCCCTGAAAAAATTGTCACAGTCACAGTTCTCCCTCTCCCTCTCTCCCTCCCTTCCTCCCTCCACAATTCAAATGGCAAGGAATTGTGTGGATGTAATGTTGTAACCGCTAATCTTTTTCTATTTGACAGGATCCTCAACAAATTTTGTCTCTACCTTCTTCTAGTATGTGTGCTCACATTTAAATATTTCAAATGTCCTTCCATTGTCCAGTGACACAAAATCCTTCAGTAATAATACAGATTATATGTGTGTCTTAAGCACTGTGGAAAGAGAATAAGTAATTGACACATGTTATACTCCATGCAGCTTTCTCTTTGTGTCACTCTGTTTCTGCTTGTATCTTTCATCAGAGAAGAGACAGTGAGTGAATTTCAGTGAATCTAGAGAGGAGGAGGAGGCCAGTTCCAGAGACACTCTCCTAAATTGAAGACAGGGAATCGTGTACAATGTTCTGTGTCTCTCTCTGCTAACGGAACTCTCTTTCTCTCTTTGCATTTGTGTGTTGACATGTACCAACTTGAAATCTGCTCTATATTTCAATACTGTGCATTGTGCATATCTTTGTTATGTACAGTATATTCTCTCATTCGTACTTCAGTCCAGTTGTCAAGAATTTTTCCAGGGTTGTTCGTGTGTGTATTTGTGTGGAGACACAAAAAATATAAACAGGGTGAGAAACACACACACATGATAACTACCAGGTTAGGGTACCTAGAGATAATAATACGTAATATTATACGAACGCTCAGACTGGACTTCTGTCTTCATCACAAGAAAAAGCAGAGAGAGAGAGAGAGAGAGAGAGA
Organism: Pygmarrhopalites habei; assembly: GCA_009870185.1. Taxonomy (NCBI): domain Eukaryota; kingdom Metazoa; phylum Arthropoda; class Collembola; order Symphypleona; family Arrhopalitidae; genus Pygmarrhopalites; species Pygmarrhopalites habei. The sequence goes on along the minus strand of WJFB01000871.1, from coordinate 4,674 downwards.
CGGAGTGAGTATTCAGAGAGGGGAAGCTAGAACATTATTATGATTTTGAGAATAACTGGTTTCTCCCAACACATCTCCTCCTCCTCCATCCTTGTTTCTGTCCGTGTATATTCATTTATTATTGTTTACTCTTCCCTCATATTACATTTACTCGGTGAAGGAGAGAGAGAGGGATTTCCTAAAATGGGTGTAGATTAACAAGTTGACTGAAGCAACAATGTTTTAATACACGCAGCTACATTTTCTCCTCCACACACACACACGTCTTTCTGGAGGAGTAGTCAAGAATTAAAGGGGGAAATGCTACTGCTCCCCTAAAAAACCAACAAAATTACTTCTTCATCCAGAGGAGATATTACATCTCCCTGAATCATCATCTTTGGAGGTTGAGGTTGAGAGAAAAGTGAATTTCTCATGATTACAACTCTCTTATCCTCTCCTTCAAAGACCAATCGTCCTCCACAATTCAACTAACTATAGAGTCGAAAAGGATAGACACACACAGTCCAATCTTCGACCAACTGGAAGAAGGAGAGAGAAAATAAATCCAATCTGTCTTTGAATACATTTTAGTGAGCCATTAAATATTAACCCTCGTTGACTTCCACACACACACACACCACATGTGTGTATACATATGTACAAGTCACATGCATATGTGGAAATAATATTGTCGTAAATTTTAAAGGCCACTTCACATGTGACTTTGTCCAAAGGGCTACACGGAAATGTAAGTATAGAAAAAGGCAGGAGGAAAAGGCATTGACTGTTTTATAACACAACAACGAATTAAAGAAAATCTTGAACCTAGAGCAATGGAATGTTAACACCTACACTGGATTTGAGCCAAATTGAGAGGAAGAAAAGGGAGGAGGAGAAAAAAAAATCTAATTACACTCATGAAACTGGATGATTACAACTAAATATTTGTACCCCAAGGGAAAATATTACAATACACCCTTCCATCTTCTCCTCCTCCTCCGTTCAAGCTCATTAGCCTCCAACTTAATGTGTGTGTGTGGATGTTGAGATGCCTTCGAAGGAGAAACAAGACAACAGCTGATTATTCGCTAATAAAGGTTATTGTATCACAAAAGCAAACCCCAGCAGCTTCGACTCCTGAAAAATCAATCTTTTTGCCAATTGGTGTGGACGTGGGGAGAGACAGTGTTTATTGTATGTAATAAGTTTATTCCACACAGACACACACGCGTTGTCCCTGACAAATGACAAGTTTAGATAAAGAGCGAGAGAGAGAGAAGGATGGGAGGAAAATATAAACAGTGTATGTATATTTGGATTGACATGGATGTCAATCATGAGCTTGGAACATGGATTCATATTAGAGAAAGTGACACATACACACGTAGGAAGAAAAAAACACCAATAGAAACTGTACGTGGATTGTGTAAGCAGCTCTACATTTCCAGACTACCAAATCTACTATTGTATTGTACAATTTGTGCGTGTGTGTGTAGCAGATATTCGAAAATTCAAAATATTTCCCCTTACCCTCTCTCTCTCTACATGTCTCTTTTTCTCACAATGTGAGACTCACATTCACATTGAACAGTCAACCGTTTCAATTTAATCCATTTTACATTGAGTTAAAGAGGTTCAAACTGAAACCTCCTCGTACATAATACACTAATATATATCAAGTTGAATGGAAACACTGGAGAGTGAGAGAGAGAGCATTGAGAATTTCAATGTATGCCAAAAAAGAGAGAATAGAGAAGGGAGAGGAATAGAACGACGAAGGAAGTACAGGAAGAATTAAATTGACCTAGGGGAGTCGAGAGAGAGAGTGTGTGTGTGTGTAGACTGTACAAGATAACGTAATATTGACAAGAGTCAGACGAGAGGGAGAGGGAGAGAGAGACATTGGCATTGGGAAACATTGACTCTGGGGACTTTTCCCTTCCCTTCTCCTCCTTCTTTTATTCAAGCTCAAACAAAACTGAGCCGCCTCTGACAGACTCAATGTCTCCAGAATAACACTTTTTTTTCAATCATTTACAACTTGAAGAGTCCCTCCTCTTCCAAAACTTTTCTACACACACACGCACACACACAACAAAACATTTTCTACATACGCACCACACACGCATCCACACACATGAAGACGCACTAGGAGTCAGTTAAAATAGTAGAGGGGATAGAGACAAACTGAGTGAACTTAATGTACCACTTTGCTTTTATAGAGGGTGCAAGAAAATATGACTTACTCAAGCCTTATTCCACATTTCCCTCCATATACAATACATGTACTTCTCTCTTTATTCTGTCAATTCGTCACATTTACTCAGTTCTTCCTCTCATCTCTTCACAAGTCCTCGTCAATTGCTATTAACCACCTCAAAGCCTGTACACACACACACACTCTCTCTGTGTCTGTGGATGGAGATAAAATGATCTCAAATAATACTGGGGATAGGAAAATGTCAAGTACCTTGTGAATTATATTTTTCTCCCTCTTCTATTCATCCCAGTCGTCTCTCTCTCTCTCTCTTTGTATGGGATACTCGTAGGAGCAGTTTGTTCATTCTCAAAGATATTTAATAAGTTTTTATTTGTTAAAAAATGACAATTAACTCTTATTTACACAGTCATTCCAACCCCCAGTGCGAGTCACCGAGTCACACCTCATTAAGGAACCGTTAAACTTGAGTGAACTTTCTGCCTTTATATATTTAATAACTCAGTAGCATCCTTTCCTGTCCCGTCTTTCATCCTTGAATCTTTATAATTTGCACGCTATTTTTAAAAAAATAGGTCTTTACAGCCTTAACGTGGCTTCAATGTTCAAATTGAGAACTGTAAAAAATTTTGAATATTCTTTTCACAAAAGATCATTGACACATACACACGTACACAGGGAGAGAAAGAATCCAGGTGGAATTTAAACGACCATGACAACACAAACACACACACACTCACGTAATTATGATTCACAAATAATGAGGAGAGAAGCTACGGTTTAAATATAATAATAGGGAAAAACAATGTTTCGGCCCACCTAAGTAGAGCACACAAGCCTGACACAAATGGGACAAGGATGGAATAATGAATTCAGATAACATGAAGAGCAAGTCATCCTCATCTTCATGTGTTCTTCCTCTGTAATAATTAGAATCAACTTTTTTACCTTTTGTATTGTTGTGTAACACAAACACACACACACATCTGAACTGTCTTTTTCTCTCTCTATAGAGAGAGATTTCTAGTTTATATTTGTACACTAAGTACAATCAACAATCTTAAAAATTATACAGTAGTCCTTTTTCCCTCTCCATTTCTCTCAGAAATTAGGGTAAACAATGTAGTAGCTCGTCTGAACCCTCTTTTGTTACACACAGACACACAAGCCACAAGGATGTGTACCTGTGTACACACAACAAGGTAGAAAGGAATTCTCATTGATTTAATTGTTTCAACAGGAGGCTGTACACAATTTTTCATGTTTTTCCCTTCTCCATTCTCTTTCTACTCTGACATGGAGGAGGGGAGGGGGGCAAACGACGGGGAGAAAAGAGAGAATAATGAGACTATCATGGATATACATGTATAAACAGACACACTGTACACTGTCTTGTTAGCAAACTAACATACCAATTAATTTGAAATGAACGAGCTCTTCCACATTCCCCATTGTTCCATCCATTCCTGAATGAAATGTACTCTCTACGTGTGTGTGTATAGACAGATTTAAAAAACCACCAGTTGAGATCCGAATTTCGACAAGCAGCCTCTCTTTACAATTACCGTCCTCCTCTCCACAATATCTCTACTCTGCTACAAGTTGTAGCCTACAACCCATTTTGAATCTCCAGTACAGTTTACTATGTACCAAGGAGGTAAACATGTAAATGTTATATAAAGATACAAATGATGCTACACACATGCATACACAACGTGTGTGTGTATTATATAATGACTCCTTACGGGGATCCTCTTGTTGATGAACTCACACTCCACAGTGTATAATATAAACACACACATAGCGCCTGCCTTCTGCTAAAAGTGTACATTTACGTTTCACCCCTGACGCAGCATACTCTCACGCAGCACACTAGCGCTCGCTTTGATACTGCGTCAGGGGTGAAATGTAAATGTACACTTTTACATCTAGGCCAGCGATAGGTAATAGGTACAGTACCCACCTTAAACACAGTCAGAGATGGAAAGTCGACTCTTGGGACTCTCACAATTGTGCTCTTGTTGGGAGTGTTTGTGTGAGGATTGTACACCTTCAAATGTTTTTCGGCATCCTGACTTTCCGTGTGTGTTTCAAAAGGAGATGGAAATAGACCATTATGTATGAAATATTACAATATTAAGCTCACAATATATTTAAAAATGTATAATCACAAATACTCTCTCTCTCTCTTGCTCCTCTGCTTCCAGTGTAATCATATCTGAACACTTTGAATATATATCTCTCTCTCCTTTCTTTCTCCTCCTCTTCTTTGCTGTAAACCTCTTCCCGTGTGTTTGTCTGTTGTATTTGTACACTCGTATATTCTGTTGTGTAGAGTCGGATGAAGAGTCAACGATGGAGGTACATTACATAAACATTTGTTCTCCATTTCAAATTCTACACTTAACGCTTTTTAGATTGGTTTTGTGTGGATGCATATGAGAGAGAGAGGGGGGGGGGGGGGGGGAAACTTG
>WJFB01000870.1:0-44407 GCA_009870185.1 Pygmarrhopalites habei | reverse complement strand
ACCTGTTTTCGGCAGCCATTTTTTAAAATTGACCCTGTGTGGACATCGTAAGTTATGGGATTCTGAAACTTTGCAGTCTGAATCAAAATTGTCCAGGCTTCAATTCTGGGGTCAATACTCGGCACCCTGCCCCCTCTCAACGCAATCGCGGGCATTTCAAAGTCGCCCATATAATCAGTGCGCGGCCTGTATTGGGGTAAACGTTCGAAATTTCCATCCATGTACGCAAACCCTCTTCTCAAACACACGCACTGGTGAGAAGAAGATTCAAACTAACAAACACAAACCAAAATTGGAGAAAGCATGGAGAAAGTTGTGCTCCCTCTATTTTTGAAAAAAATAGACAATAGCCAATACCATGCAAGACCATTACCTTTTACCATGTTTACATGTCAACCACCAAAAAGTGGTAATGTATCTGTCTCCATGTTCGAATATCATGAGCCCCTTCATTTGTTTTGGATTAATCTGAAATATCGCTCATACTTGTATTTCCCCTTTTGAAGTAGTGCCTCATCAATCAGACACACAGTGGAGAGACGGATGTCACGTTGACAGTCTTCAGGTTGACACTCCTGCATTATAGAATAGAAAAAGTGGAGAGAGAGGGGGTGAGTCCATTTTAAGTGAAGTTCACAACAGCAACAACTTGGAAGAACATGTGAGGCATAATTAAAGACTACCTTGAACAGTCTTTAATCCATATTATTGGTTTGTGGTCTTTTGCTTTGGATGGAGGAGAAAGGAGGGGTCATTTCTATGGGTTTTCATTATGTTTTTTCTTCAGAATTTTCTCCCTCTCCATTTTTCATTTTCATGTGTGAGTTAGAAAGTCAGAGGTAAAGCAGTATTTGTTGAACACAGACCTTGTTTTGTGTTTGTGTACTGTTCTGTCTCAAAAAATGTGGAAATATAATAGAGGAAATTGTATAATGACATCTGAGGAAGACTTACGTACTAGACTTACGTACATATGTAGTACATGTGTGTGTGTTTATACAATATATATGGTGTATGTGTGTAAGTGTGTTACGAAATAAGGGGAACCCTGTATGTATGTGTTCAGTACGGAATTATTAGGAATATTTATTTATATTCTATGGAAGAAGAGGGGACAAGGATAGAGAGTTGAGCAGTGAAATAGTGGTCATTAATATAATTGATGGCGTCTACACTCATGTGATTATAGCCTATGCAAAAATAAACAGAAAACATTTATTGATAACATTATAAGGACACACATATATCTCTATCTACAATATATTTAAATATTACTGCTACACATTATGTATATAACATTACAAACACACACACAACCACTCACCCCCCCCCCCCCCCTTTCACATTCCATGTTGTATTAAATGTTATTGTTTCAAAAAATAAAAATAAATAATCTTCGCAATTTTTGATGACATACGACAACGAACAACGAACGGTTAAACGTAATATCGACGACGAAGAATACTAGAAAAATAATGGTAGTTAGTTTAATTGAGGACAACAACACATACACACGTCACACAGTCGACACACACACACGAACACAGACACACAAACGGAGAAACCCTACATTCAAATAATTCCAATCAAATGGTAATATATTATATGTACGTTATAAATTTAATGATAATGAGGATGAGAGGGGAGTTAATTATTGTGACGCTAATATACAATATATTATGGAATATAGTAATATAGAGGGAACGCAAATTGTGGAATTCCGGATAGACATTATCTTTTGTAAAGAGAATGGATGTTATTTAAAAAGACTTTTGGCTGTGTAGGGTATTTTGAAGACGAATGTTCATTTTTTTAAAAAAAATACATCATTCAATTCAATGAAGATATTTTATTTTAATCGTGAGATATATAAACGCATTGTGTACCAATTATAATTGTAAACTGTGAACAATTATGCATTCCATGGATTTTGTTCTTGTTGTTTGTTGTTGTGTTTTTTGTTCTCTCTCGATTTATGAAAATTTTTGAAAAAAAATAAATAAAGTGATCAATTATTATTATGGTAAATCTATTTTTTTTTCTCCTGCTTGTTGCTTTCAATGTGTGGTTTACTTATTTACATAATATAAGTACCTAAATGTGTGTCCCTGTCCCCCGCCATTATTCTCAATGTTTTTTCCTATAGAAAATGATGACATTTTTAATTGACGGGTTCATTCGATTGATGGCTGGAATCAAACGGCATTTGCTTTTATGAACTCTATATACATTTTTTTTGTTCCTCTCTACCTGGATTTGAGAGTGTGGATGCGAATTTGTGGCAATGTCTCAATTCATTGATTTTTTGTTCTTTTACTCCGGATGTCATTATTTTTTGAAAACAATTTGATCGTACAATTTTAATGCAGGGAAACATTTCTCCTCGTTTTTCTCTTTCAGCCAGAATTTTGCTCATTAAATACCGCTTTAATTGTTGCATCAACATATTTATGTTTATTTTGGAAATGTGTTTAATTTTTTTGAAATGAAATTTGACCAAACCAATTATAATTATTTTCGAAATCATTAATTTGAGCATGAATCTAAGGAAATATGAGATTGACCATCAGATTGAATTGTTTATTAGTAACTTCCTTGAGGATTGGTACAATTTTCTACATGGAAGAGAAAGCCCAACTAAGGATGTAATTTGAAGGGAAAGTTGAGAAAAATCCTTGTGATATACACCTATATATTATGATGTATTAACTGTCGTTAAAAATTTTTTTACATTACATTAAAGCTAATGGAAGGAAGGGAGTTAAGGATTAAGGATTGAAGAATCGTGTGAGAATTGTTTGAAGGGAAAACTATTTAAGATGGAAGATCCATGAAGAGAGAAAGTGGGTGACAACTCGACATTAAAATTTTCTCCCAAAAAGAAAGAAAAGATGTTGAAAGAAAGAGAAGTGATCTGGTTAAAAAGTCACAGTCAATTTTATTTTCTTTCAAAAACAATTGTACAAAAATGAACAAAATTTAATTTAATTTTTACGCACATACCTACTTTCCCCACGACCACCCTAAGAAAAGTATCACAATTCACCCAATCTCACAGAAAAAAACACGTCACATCACAGAAGCAGCAGCAGAAGCAAAAGCAGTGAGTTTAAGCACCCACACAAAAAGGAAAATTAAATTATAATTCCTTAGTCTGAATCAACGTATTAATTACACATTTTTTTAAAAAGAGAAAGCAAACATTGCCATTAGCTGCCATTGCCTTGTTCGAGTATAAAAAATAGAAGAAGTATGTAAAAAATATGAGAGAGACTTGCAGTATATATTATCGTGACATAAAAAAAAATATATAAAAGTATATATTGCATATAGTATACTGAGTATTCGACAAATATTATAAGGATATTTGTGTGAAGAAAAGTGGCTAATTTACAATTAAATTTTTAGAAGGAGGAGGAGTTTAAAAAATTTGATAAGGAAAAAGGCTGTACACAGTATACTATACTATGTAATATCAAAATATATACAAGTAAAGTAGCTTCATAGTTTTTTGTGAAAAAAAATAAAAGCAGTGCATGTTGCATGTCCCTTTCATGAATCTATACATTGAATTAGTTGTAGACTCTTCTACAATATACCTTTTACTGTCTCCCTTACAATTGTACCCTTCATCACTTGCTCTATTTTCCATACATCTCCTTTAACCTTGAGTCCTTCATCAAAATTAATTTGGTCCACAATTAAGCAAAAACAACTCATCAACTCGAAGGTTGGTGCACAAAATTTTTCTAAATTTTTCGCTCTCTCTCAATTCCAGAGTCTCCAGGGGGTACAATTGAAAGGGGACTTTAATTAGACACGAGAAAAAGTTATTTATGTCCATATATATTATAATATAATTAACATTTTTAAGAAACACAAAAAATATACACTATTTACTACGTAATATCTCTTGATTATGATTAAATGAATGAAAAAAACAAAGAATATTGATTTTTAGTTTTAACTCTCTCTATCTCTCTTGATTTTATATATAAAAATGTTATGGTTCCTTTGATCTTCTTATAAATGATGATGACGTTCACTCCCACTTGCAGAGAGATGATGCAATCATGGAAAGAATAGTTTGCTCAACGGTGTGTACATAGTAGAGTACTAAGGTTACGTAATTATAATAATTAATTAAGAATTAATGTAAGAGTAAGGATAAAATAAATTTTAGAATGTATTTCTCCACCCTGTAGTGTAAGTTTTCATACTCTTTTCCCTATTAGTGTATCTTGGCTACTAGTATTTTACACATAGGTATACTTTTAGCCATCATTAGAATTAACCCAATTGTTTCATTACTCTTGAAATTTTATTTAGGATAAATCCAACTTTCTCTACTTTCTTCCTGTGCAGTTAAGTTCTTTGAAGGGAGAAAACGACAACGTTTTGGGGATGTGAGAGCGGAGAGATTCTTTTTGCACATAGTCAGAATTAAATTGATGAATTTGTGTAATAGGGTGTTTAAAAATTCAATATAATTTTAACATGGATTCAACATTTGTCACAATCATTTGAAATTAGTTGTCGTAACTGAGTTGAAATAAAATAATTAGGTTTGAAAGAAAGTGCTATAGTCGACATAGACTGTACATTCTTCTTCCTTAGGTATATTTAGTAAAGTTTGACTCATCACAATTACATATGTTGATGATGAGAGAAAGTGGAGGATTGTCAAAACTAATGGTGTACTTACTTGTTAAGCAAAGTCATAATAATAAATATAGAACAGTAATATTTAAATGTTGATGTACAATATATACAGATACAACGATTGTTATTACCTAATACTGTATGATTTGACACACAGACACACACGTACATAAACATAGCAATAAAAAAGTTACACTTAGCAATATTGTGAGAAGACAAAAGAGAAAGTATAAAGAGAAAGTTAATTATGATTATTGTATAGGAATCTTGTGGGATGATAAAGAAAAAAAAACTTTTATTGTATATTGTAAAATGATGACGTCCTCGTTGAAACAGTGCAGCGTGTGTGTATGTGTACATTAGTGACAGAGAGTAAGAGAGAGAAAGAGAAAGTGAGAGGAGAATATTCCTTTTTGAAAAAAAAATATTGTATAATGACGTATAAAATATTATATATTATCGTAACATGATGATGATGATGAAGGCGTGCATGACTCTCAATGGAATTTTTGTATGCTATGGATTATTTTCGTAAAAATAAATAATGAATAATAAACACACACACATGATGATGGAGACAACTCTTTTAACTGTTGACCACACACTTTCTACCACTAGCTCCCATGCTTTTCATTTACTGCTAGCATCATTCATTTTCATGTGCAATTTCAATGGACGCTCATTCCACTTTCACTTTTACGGTAAGTAAATACAAGGGTTTGTAATTGTCTTGTAGATGAATGCAATGAATTTACCCACTTGTATTTTCTCAGCCATAATCCTTCGTCGCCTAAATGTAAAGGACTTTTAAAAGTTACCCTGAAAAGACAAATTTAGGACACATTCATTTGCCACATGTGAATTAGTGTTTGTTGCTTTGACATAATTTTGAACGTCGTACTCAACTTTCCTGTTCTACGGTTCCTTCCCAAATAAAGCCTTTATTGAAAAGTATGTTCTCCCTATTTGATAAGAGCTGAGGAGGGGAAGAAAACATTCATTTATTAAAAGGGCCACTTGTACTCTAATATTTTCCTTGCCCTTCTCCCCCATTCCCCCTCCCCATACAAAATTTAACAATTATTGTCAACTTGGGGCTGTCTTTTCAATCCGCCAAAGAATGGCCACTTACCTCCTCAGCCTACATCACAGAGAGAGGAGGGGGAAGAATATGTATGTGTCGTATAAGGTGATGATGTGTAGTGATTTAACTTATTCTTCAAATTTGGCATTTGGACTCCCTCGACTCTCCATAGACATGCAGACAAATAATAATACTCCAAGGACTCTTCCTCTCTTTCTGTCACACACAATGGCAGTCCTCCCAGTCTTGTGGCAGCATACGAAAACCCACTGTCTACCCTTGACATTTACAATTTTTTCCCTCTCTCTCGCTTTCTCTCATTCTCCGTTTGTATGTGAGGGACTATGCATGTTAAGTTCAATTGCCTAACAACGACAACAAGGGAAGAACCGGGAGGAGGAGGCCGGAACAACCGAGGAGGACACACAGAAGGAAAACTGTACTGCCACACACACACTCCAAATGGAAAGGTTGGTGAAGCGTTGACACTTTTTGACCTCTTTTGTATACTCTCTAGAGTCCACACTTCCCAAAACCCTACCATGCGACAAGAGAGAGAGATAGAGAGAAGAATCCACACTCACTCTCTGCACTGGGTAAACATATTGATTACCTCCCATGTTGTCTTACCCTATTTTACATAAGTAGAGAGAGAAAGTCAAGAAACTCAAAGGCCACAAGACACAAACACACTCGAAAAAAGAGGAAGAGAGAAAGTCGAGAGTTTTTCTCCTTTATCATGCTAAAGAAGACAAATCAAAGACTCCCTTGTTGTTGTCTTCATAAAAGGAACGTATCAATACATATCCTGTTTTTAAGGGGCAACGGGCTTTGTTGAGTGTTCGCTCCAGTTAGCCAATAGTTAAGTCATTCGAACAATGGTAGTAATTAGGAAATTTTTTTTAAAAACTTAAAACATTTTACATGAAATATTCCTTATTTTTTGTGGCCAGTGTAATCTGTACTGGAATGACATTTAATCTCATTAATTAAATATTTGACTGGGCATGTGTCTGCATGTCAAACAGTTCTTTGATTCTATTTTAAAATAAATTATGTTTTTGGGGTAAAATTAGAACACTGTGACGTCGTCCGGTGTGTGTTTGTTTGTGTATGGTGTTGCGCCTTGCACCAAACTTTGTGAAGGGTGCACTCACACACACGCAGTGGACGGATGTCTGCCTGTTGTTGTTGGATGTGTAGGCTAGAGGAGAATAGCGGAGGAGGAGGAAGGGAGAGAGAGGGAACAGAAAAGCTACAGATGGATTTTATTCACAAGCTTCGAACTAATTTGTTCATGGGGGCCGGTCTCGTCCATACATAGTCATCTTTTCTTCTCATCTCATGATGATGATGCGATGACTGGAGGAATAAATGTGGAGAGGGAATTTTACATAATAATTATAGAGAGACAGGGTTGCTATGATATGAAATAATTTTTAGTAGTAAATGTGCAGACACAAGAGGGGGAAGAGGGGGAGGGAGCGCAGAGTTGTTGAGCATAAACATTGAAGAACAAGAGAGAGAGAGAGAGAAAGGGAGATGAGAGTGTATGAGAGGGGACTAATAGGAAAGCTTCCATATGACGGTGTGAACTTGGTTAATGTATTTGAGTAATATGAGAGCTTAAGCAAGGGCTCAGAGGGATAATTGAAATGTGCTCGCATTTCAACTGACATGCCCCTCTACACTAACACTGCACACACACATACGCACACACATTGTGTGTGTGGATTGTACGTGGCGTAAGTGCCACCATTCCATTTTGCCTAACTTTCCACAGTCTCTTCCCTTCCCTGCCTCGAGTGTCAATCGTCATCTGTGCCAGGGAGAGAAGATGAGTAAGAGTAATAATCTTATTGTTACATCATTTCCCATTCTATTCACACACACACACACTCCACACACCCTTTGGAAGGTTCAGGGAAAAATATTCTGAGACAATTCACTCATCGGTTGTTGTGTTTTGTTGAACAAAAAATATCAATGCATAATGAATGGGATCTCCCATGGAGGAAGTAAAGTACAACAAACTGTATTAACCAAATTGTACACCATTTTAAGTGTAATTTCTTGATTAACCAAGTAAAATATGACCAGGTTCAAACACAGGTAGAAATCGGGCTGGTTATTCTCAAGAAAGCTTTACGATGTAATAAAGTTCTCCTCTTTGTTAAAATATGTTTTTATTTTTATTAATTTTGAATTTACTCATGACCACTTGTAACCCTTCCAATTTTCTCAGGCTAATTTATCCTGCCTGATCCTCCCCCCGCTTATCTTTGGGGAAACAGGGCCTTGTTGAATGAGTCAATTAATCATTTGTTAAAAAATGGGTTGTAATTAATTACAGAAATTTAATACATAGAAAAAGATGGTGGATTTTTAAACTACCAGTATTTTTTAAAATGTTGTGTATCCATTCCATTCCCCCATTTCCCCAGCATATGGATACATATGGAAATTATGAATTCTCCGGGAAATTCCGTCAGCCTCCACACACACACGCACACAACATGAGGAGGCGGAGAGTGGATTAAATGGCTGGTAAATGTTGAGAGAGACAGAGAGAGTTGATTGAAATTATTTCTGGGAATAATTATAGAGAAAGAGTGGGGAGAGTAAATGGTGTAGAGTGAAAACACAAGAGGATAATGGAATAAAATCTAGCCTTCAGTTGCTTGTACACTGGAATGATTACAACTCTTCGGCCAACATTAGAGTATCATGTGTCGGGGTGGTTAATTCAATTTTTATTAATCAATTATTCCATTGGAGATGCAAAATGTACACAAACACACACACACACAACAGAGCAGAGGAAAGTGTGGATGGAGCTCTGATATGAGAGGAAAGTGTGCTTTCCTCTCAACAACTGCATCATAGGATAACGCTGCAGAACAAACTGGGTTTCAGCTAAGACTAGTGCAATGCAGCAGTGTGTGTGCGTGGAGTTTTTGGGACTCATAGCTTGGGCTTTCCTCGACTCTCCGTCGAAAATCCGTCTTTGGCCTAGTTCACATGCATGGTTTCAATCTCCTGTCCAAACCCCTCTCTTTCTCTCGAGTCTCTTTCCCCGTCTCCCTTTATACGGGCTGGCTGTCCACATTCATTTAAATGGTCCAGATGTCATACATAATCAAGTTGAATAGAATAAATAATTGAATTTACCATCTGTTGCACCCGCCACGTGCTCCCGCCCCTCTCTCAGTCATCAGCCGTGTCTCAACTTTGGTTTCAGCCCCGTCCTCAGGCTAGAGAAAGCGAAGAGAGAAAGAGAGAGAGAGAGCAAAAATTTTTGAATAAATACCAACACATTTCTCCCATTCCCCTCTAATTATGTTTCAGAGTTCAAGCGGCAGGGAACACATGACAGTTTTTTAATTTTTTTTGAAGAAATGAAATTAATTTGTAAGATTGAATTTCAAGAATCAAAACTTTTTGTTGGAGGTAAATAGAGACAAATTGAAGTCTCAATCCAGAGAGGACAGCAATGTTTTTAGAGTGACGTAGAAGAAGAAGGAAGAGAGAGAGAGAGAAAGACAAAAATGAGACGAGAGACGAGACATGGCACGAGACCCTCGAGTATCATGATGGAGGTGTGAGAAAGGAAGGTGAATATTTATGATAATCTGGGAACAAGCTGACAGTTTTGTAAAGGGAAGAAAGCTCCCTTGACATACCTTCAAATACTCCACGTTACGTTCCCTCACTCTCACTCTCTCTTTCTCAGACACTTTGTATGCTTGCCTCTACGTCCTCTCTCCCTCCCCTCCCTTCCTCCTCAAGATAAATTGCTGACTCATGATGAGCCCAACTGAGAAGGAAACGATTTCTTGTATAGGCACTCACCCCTCACACCAACATCCGTTACAAGTTGGTGGGAAGAGGAGACAGTGTGTGTGTACTGTAGAATGTAGACCTATATGTAGACATAAGGGTAGTATAAACTTTGTACGAGACAAAGTCTTCTTCAATGAATATTCAAATGGATGACACGACCTTCCTACTCTTCTTCCTCAAAAAAGAAAAAGAACAGGGCTGAAATTGGGAATGGAACTCTCCTTGTACCTTCTCCCTTATTTGCTAGCTCATCAGAATTAAATCAGAGAAATCCTCCATCTCAATACACACACAACTTTTTTTTGCTTGAGGAGAACGTGATTTTACATTTTGATGCACCTACCCTCTTTAAAATTTAGGAAATAATTCTTTTTTTTAAAAAAAGTATTCACGTTATTCAAAAAAGTATTTGGATTTTCTCCCGTATTTACAGTGTATTTATTGTATCATAAGTAAAAAAATTCAAAGAAGGACTACACGTCGTCATCAAGTTGAAAAAAACGAAAAAAATACACACACATCATTGGAGAAATATTCTGAGTTGAATATGATTAAACTTTTCACTTTACTTTCTCTCCCCCATACCAAGTTAGAAAGCATTTGGTAATAAATTTATTAGAGTTATTTTCACTTGACTTTCTTTTTTTTCTCTCTCTCCTTCCCTCTCTTACGCTCTCGGATAAGGTACAAATAAAAATGGTTGATTTGATTTCGTAACGCAAAATGAATATCAATCGCTCTCTCACTCTCTCTCTCTCTCTGGCCTCGCTCTCGAGTCTCCTGACCATGATTCTCCCTCTCTTTGAATTTCCTGTAATTGAGCTGCACGCTCTCACATATTTATATGACCAAAGTACATTTTTTTTCATAAGAAAACATCATACAAACACACACACACTCACTCACTCACACCCGAGTCCAGCATTATCCAATACATTTTCCCTTCACCTTCCATCAAATCATTTTCATTTCATTCACAATTCAATATCAATCATAGTAGCTCCTATTTTTATTGCACACACACTCTCCTCCTCTCTTTTCATCCTCTCTCTCTCTCTCTCTCTCTCTCTCTGTTGCTTTCTCTCCTTTGATCCTTTCTCAGGTGAAAAAAAACAAGGAAAAATTTGAAAAAAGGAAGAATGACGTGCGCTTGGTTATTTTATTGTGATTTTCTCCCCCTACAAAAGGCTAGAGAAAATGTGTGTGTGTGTGTAGTATGTATGGACTCTGGGTCTAGTGTGTCCATCATTGGAATCCATTGAATTGGACTTTGCAGGTATTCATTCAGGTAGTTGGATCCCTGCCGTGAAAAGTGATAGCCAAAGAGAAAGGAAGAGAAAGAAGCAGAGCCAGGCAGTCACGGTCATTTTCTCTACACCGGACATGGTCTACACATTGCATGGGTTTTACCCTCTTGTATTATATGGATTATTTACCTTGTTTTTTTACAGTCCAAAATGTCCATCAAAATCAAACAAGAGAGAAAGAGAAGAGAGAGTATGATTGAATTTTACAAATGTGATCCCTCCATGGTTTTTCCCGTCAAGAGTCCATAAGAAGATTAACAAGAGGGGAAAATTGTAAAAAATTCAACCCCCACTCTCCTCCATATTTAAGCACCATTTTGGCTAACCTCAAAAAAATATTTTTCTGGAGGAGAGAAAGCACACTGAGAGAGGTATATAGAGAGAGGGAGAGAGAGAGAAAAGAAAAATTTCCCAAAAAATGTCATGAAAGATTAAACCCCACACACAAACATCCCCCTCCACTCAACTCTCACAAAAAAAGAGAAGGATCCGGGTTGAGGGAGATGGACGTTCTGAAAAATTTTCCACTTTTCTGACAGCCGCTATTCAGGGTTTTGAGAAGAAGTGAAGTCTGTGGAGTGCCAGAATAGAGACTCCAAGAAAAGAAGATTTTATGTGAACTTGAGTTGGATCCACACAAAAAATGAGAACGGAGCGCGTGGGCTATTTTACAGGTTGAAAGTTTTTGAGTCAAACAAGAGGAGGAGAAAAGGAGGAGGAAAATGGGGCAAGGAAGGATTGGTTGATAGTGGCAGCGGCTAGTTGAAGCTCGACGGGGTGTATCATAGATTGTGATGAATGATTACAGAGGTTTTCATGTCCATGGACCATTTGCTTGTGTGTGTGTATGTGTGTGTGTGTGTAGGGAACATCAGTTTCTTTCCATGTTTCCATTTCCAACACAATACCTTTTGGCATGGATCATGGAAAAAGGGTTTCCTTCATTCCATTCCTCCCTGTCTCTCTCCCTTTCTTCCTCCTACTCTCTCGCTCTCTCTCTCTGTCTGCTCGACAGGAGGAGAGCAGGGAGCATAGCATGTATATTATTAACCTCACGACACACACGAAGAGCAAACCTTGTCCTCCCCCCCTCCACTCTCCCTACCAAAACCTTCACATCTGATTTCCAACCTGAGGAAGGGAAAAAAACACACTCTCGTTTTCTCAATCCTGTCCCTCTCTTGAGTCACGGGGCTTTAACTCCACATATCCCACTTTCACTCTAACGTGTGTGTCTGTGTGTGTGTGTGTTTAGTGGGAGAGCCGCTATTCCTAAATTCCTATTTTATTTTCATACTTCTTTTCTATAATACATGTACACGTTTTCTTCTCCATGCTTTCACTCTATGAAATTCGTATTTTTCAAAATGATGAACGGATGGTTGCAATTATATCATAAAAATCCGAATGTGGATTTTTAACGAGTGGAACATCACAAAATTGTATTTTTCTACAAATTAACTTACATTTTTGTGCAAAATAATTTTTTACGAATCAATCTTGTTAAAATTGTAGGAGAATTATAAAAATCGTTACACATCTTCGAATAATGAAGGAAACCAATCACGATGTCTCTGGGGTTTGAATTTAAAAACTACGGTGTCCACTATCAAGTAGCCAACTGATACTATGTATTGAAAAGATGGTCATACAATACATTTTGTGAAAAAACCTAGTTTCCACTTACTTTCCCTAACTCCTCACTCACGAGTAGCATTTCTTTTGCCAAAATTATATATTAGAATCACGAAAGAGAGAGAGAGAAATGAAAACTGACGTCATTCCAATATTTCTAAACCATCCGCCACTTCTCTGATAAACTTATTACCAGGTACAACAACATGACCAAACGGTTCTGTTTTTAACTGTAAAATTTTTCAATTAAGAATTTAAAATGAGACCTGTCCAATTCTGTTATTGTGTATTCAAATTTATTTTTACGAATTCTTATAAATTTAATTAAGAGAAAGTCTCATGTTGTATTCCTCCCCTGTCCCTTGTCCACATCTTTTGATAACGGTAATGATAATAATTACAGAATAATAAGGTTCGACGGTTCGTCACAATGGCCCTGACAGACTCCCATCATCCTGCTGCTGCCGCTAGTCATGTTGTTCCTTGTTGTTGAGTTATTTAATAAATTTAATTCCCTCTCTCTCTGACACAGCTGTACATTTGTGAGCCTACATACTCACAGGGAAAAGGAAGAAGGTTCCTAATAATACTTTAGCTTTAGCACCGTCAAGAGGGAAGAAACAGATGTTGAAAAAAAATGTGCACATTTTTAATAATGTGTATGGCTCGTATTAAAAAAACTAGACACTTTCTTCCCCTCCTCTCTATGTGCTCAACTAATCTTGAAGAGACTATTAATGGGAATTGTGGCTTACACTATATTTTTTCAAGGAAAAAAGTTGGGAATTCCCCGTTTTCTCTTTTAATATGATTTTAACATACTCTCCCGCTCTCTCTTTTTCTGTGGATAAGATAAAAGTGTTGAGGATCTCTCGGGTAAAAGGGAAGGAGGAGAAGGGGATCAGTTGCAAGTTGTCTCATAACTTGGAAGATTATAATAACGACTGGCTTTGTTCATTTTTAGGGCTATTATTACACAATTTAGGAACAAGAGAAGGAGGAGGAGGGGGAGAGAGGGATGTATTCTTTCTCACTAAAAAGCTTGAGCTGAAAGGCGGAGGCGAAAGAGGAAGGTAGAGAGGAGGAGGGTGAATCAACACGTTGATTCAACATTTGAGAGCTGAGTTGACGACGGCCAGAGCCACGACGACGACAAGGACCATATCAAAATTGTAATTATACCCACACACAGTTCTTCTCTCTTATCCAGTGAAAGCGAGAGAAAGGGGAAATTTGCCACAAGAAAATTTCAATGTTCCTCCTTTCCCATTATTGGGAAGTATACATGTACAAGGGTCTATTTCCTTCATACATATCTACATACGAAGAGGGTAGCTTTAGCTTGAGAGGTGATTCAAGGAGGAAGCGAAGGAGCGTAGGGGAGTATTTAAAAGAGAGAGGAGGTTTATATTTACACCATGTAATTTTAGGGAAGGAGATAAAAGTTGTATGTACAAATCCCCCCTCCTCCTCCTCCTCATCCACGCTTTCTCTTTGTGTTCAGAGTGGGGGGGAGAGAGCATGTAGAGTAAATTTTGTGTATTTTCTACAGGTATTTTTTATATGGAAAAGGAGTGAAAGGGAGAAGAAGGAAGTCATAGAGAATATGTGTAAAAGCATAATTACTTAAAAATTACACCCCATCAAGGGGTCATTAAGAGTCTTGGAAGAAAAAAGCAGGTAACTGGATGCATAACACACATACACACAGCATGCAACTTGATGCATGAGTCTCTCTCTCGCTTTCTCTCTCTCCCTCTCTCGTCTTTCGCTCTTTTCCTCTTGCCTTTCCATTTGCCAAGTTGTGCTTTACTTTCCTCGGCTGCCTTTTCCTCTTCCTCTCTCTCTCTTGTTTTCCTTTAGTCTCTCAACGACTCCTCTCATATTTTATGTTCTCTGTTTCTCCCCCCTCTTCCCCTTTCTGTATGGGTGAAGGAGGAGGAAGGACGGAGGAGCGTGCATGTGTTGAACATGGAAGCATTATAAATTCTAAGCTCATGTCATTAGGAGGGCTGTCGGCGGGAGGATTAAACTCCATACACAAATAACTATAGAATTTTAGTGAAATTGCGACACACGCACACACTCCCTACACTCCGGAACATTCAACGCTGTACGACACGGGGAACACAAAACACAAGACAAGTGTGGTTGGAGGAAGGAGAAGTGGAAAAAAAGGAAAATGTCAGGACAAATAAAATTTCATTTTCTCCGTTTTCCCCCTCCCGCCCATATTTTTCGCTCTCCCTGTTTCTTTATTCATGGAATCGCCACTACTTCGTTCATGCTTTTCCTTTTCATCTTTAATGGAGTTTATTAAAATAATCACATTGTTCAATTTACCTTGTCCTTTCTGTTCGTGGTTATTATCAAACCAGGATCGTTTTCCTTTCATTTCTTCAAAAAACTACAGTATGAGTGGCGAGTTAAATATCTTGACAAGTTGGGAAATGTAGTGCGCTAGAATAATTTTTAATTGGTTGACTTGACATGCATATCTGGGATTTTGAATTTAGGAATCGAGATTTTGAATTTAGGAAACGCGATTTTCAACCTAGAAAAGTATAGCGAAACTTTTTACAGTATGGATAGCCATGGAGAAAAACGTCTGATTGTGTGTATCTCTGCGTAGAAAATAACTTGTTTAGAATAGTGGAGAGAAAGACACAGAGAAAGAGAAATGTTGAATGAAAAGGGAGAGTTGAAAGAAGTTAAAAGGGAGAAAAGTGAAAGCGAGGGAGCAATTTTATATTTTTTTTCTTTCTTTTCTCACAAATTTTTTTTCTCTCTCTGCTTTTCCCTTTCTCCCCTCTCTGTCTGGTTGTTGTTTGGAGGCACGCAGAGAAGTCAAATAGAACCCCTGCGACCCTCTTTATTCGATTCTATTGTTGCCGAGAACTGGTATTAAAATCCCCGTGGGCACCAGTGGGCATCAATCAAATCCACGTCTCTCTCCTTCTTCTCCTCCTCCTCCTTGTATCTCTTGAAGCCCCGCCATGATGCATCCCCATCCTCATGTACAGAGAAAGAGAGAGAGAGAGAGTGTGTGTGTGTGTCTTATATAAATTGTCAGTTAGCTCACATCAGAGTGAAATCTGGAAAGTGACAAGTCTCCACAAATATTTCTTTTTTCCCTTTCTCTTTCTCTCTCCTTGACTCTTCTTTTCTTTGCCTTGTTTAAATTTCACTGGGATGTCTTCACACAAATAAATGCTCCCCACACACACCCTCACTCTCACACTCTGTCTCAGTCCCTCCTCTCCCTTTTTATATGTATGCTAATGTGAGGACGGCGAAAAAAAGAGATAAACACTTTCTCTCTCTCTCTCTAGTCATTCCATAGAAGGGGATGTTGGGGTCGGGACACTGCATCCCATTGCACACTCAAAATATTCGAAATGTCACCACAGTCATCCCTCCTTATATTTCTCGAGATTGATGCTCATGGTGAGTGTGTGTGGATCCCTTGGGCTCTAACAGAAACAAAATCCATTGGAATTTCTCTCTTTGGAATAAAATTTAGGGGAAAATCCTTCAGCCACACACACACATGTTGATACATTTGGGATGTTGATGTCGAAGTTGAGGGAAGGAAATAATTTGAGAAAAATTGTTTGTCAACAGGAGAAAGTAGGGAGGAGGGGAGAAATGAATTGGGAAACAATTGAAAGGGAAGCAAGAAAATATTTTGGTGGAGTCAAAGTTGAGACTTTCTTTCTGTGTATGCTTGTGTTGTGTACAGCTTAAAATGGCACTTGAAAGGGGAGGAGGTTAGAAGAGAGAGAGAGAGTGGAGTGACGGGGGGACGGAATAGAGAAAGAAGAAAGTATAATGAAAGGTCTGGTGGCTGACTAATAAATCAATTTGGGAGGACGGCGAGAGGGAAAGAGAAAGGAAGAGGAGGAAGAAAATTTACATATTATCAAGAGTCATTAAAGGACGCGAACGAAAGTTCCATATTATTGTGCTTGTTAAGAACTTGTTCTCTTCTTTCCTTCCTTCCTCGCTCTTCCTCGCCCTCACCAACAGCCTCCACTCTCTTCTCCTTTCTATGGCACTTGGGTCTTCTCTCTAATATGTATAATATATATACAGGATTCGGGTAGAGTCTTGCAGGGGTAAAAGTGGAGTGAAGAAGGAGGATGAATCCAGCGTACTTTATCATGGGCAGATGGAGGGAACTGAAATTTAACCTGAAGTCTCAGTCCCACTCATGCCATCCCAGTCTGTCCTGTCGACACACACACACACGAGCACACATAGAGCAGAGAAAGTGAGAAACAGCAACAGCTTCCTTTCTCTTATACAAATTAGACTCACTTTGCAAAATATGGTTTATATACTCTCACTCTACAGTCTGCACATTCCACCCCATGTGTCCTTTCCCCCTTATGCGTATAACTTATTGTGTTGTGTAGATAAGAGGAGGATACGAAGGAGAAACCCCATGTTTCTATGTTAAACTCACAATAATAAAACCTTACTCACACCGCATTCGGCGTCGTTTTCTACCGTTAACCCTGGCTACAACATGAATTAAAACACGGGTAATGAGGGAAATATATTTTAACTGCATGGTGCCTTTTTCTGTAAAGATAAGCCAATTACATATTCAGTGTGAACTTCACACTGTGAAGGTGCTGTGAAACATTCATTTTATTATCCTCTTAACTTAGACATGGATCAAAAAATCAAGGTTCAAATATTGTGAAGCACACAATATTGATGAGCTTTCATTTTTACTCGGTAGATACTACACGTTCCACTTTACGTGTCAAAACTGTGTAGGGAATATTATGAGGAAGAGAAAGATTAGGTTTTCTTTATAGTAAGTAGATAAACCATTATCTGAGGAAGGTCATACCATTGTACAGAACGAAGAGAAGAGGGGGGAGTGAAGGTCTTCAAATTTGAATTAAGGAAAGTAGGTGACGGGTGGTGACTCCCAGTCTTCTTCTCCTCCTCCTAAAATTGTTTACTCATCTGCTCTCCCTCAGTTTTCTGGCTGGCAAGGAACACACGTAACAAGAGAGCGGCTTCAGTAATTTTAATTGGAACTTCCTCATTTGGAAAAAGAAAACACTCGTGCATCCAAATATTCTAAAAAGAAATATGGAAAATTTTGAAATCATTTTAATCTGTGATAGATTCAATATTTAATTTAAAATAAATCGAATTTCATATGGAATTGATATATATATTGAAAATAATACTTGAGTTAAATTCGACGTAGACAACATTAATTTTAAATTAACAACGGACATTTTCACAGGAGAAAATAATTTCCAAAGCACACTTGAAATTGAGCGTATCTTGTATCCACCTGAATTTATAAAACTATCCTAACTTTCACTGGATTTTTAAGTTAAGTTAGTCATGGTGGATTTGCGTATGTCCCTCCACATCCTGTTCCGAATACAAGTGTGAAATTTTTGTGTGCGGATGGAGGAGGGAGAGGCAACAGCTTCCATTTATTCCACACTCAACAGTCGCATTTTATTCACACTCACGAAATGACAATGACTTTTCCCCTGCTACATATCCCCTCTTAAATCCCCCTCCACGTTCCAATCATGCCTCCTGAAATGGTTGGAGGATGTGGAGAGACCGAGAGAGAGAGACGTGGAGGAAAGAAAGAAATGAGAATGGGATCCTGCTTTACATTACATTACATTGCATCCCACTTTTGCTCATGAAGGAGTCAGGAGGAAAATTAAAATGAAAAGAACAAGTGAAAAGCATAGTTAAGTCAAGGAAAGCTCAGTAATGACAATGGAAAGACCTACAACGAAGCTCTTGACTTGTCCCTCGAATCCCGTACAATACACTATACTACCGTATACTACACACACATACACTCCCTATAGGCAGGTTTAAGTTCTACTGCGTATAAAATATATGTACACCCTTCTCTCTCTCTTTGTCTTCATTTTAATAATTAGATAGGCTCATTACTCAGTCAAAGTGCCATTTAGGAAGAGCCAGTCAGAACCGTCCTTTTTCACAGTCTACAATACTCTTCATCTAAAGAAAGACACACACACACGAAGTCTAATGTCACTCTGTCTCTCCGTCCTTTTATATCTCCAATCCACAATTTTGGGTATTTAAGTCATCTAAATTTATTCCAAAAAATATTATGCAGGTGGACAGCCACTACACACTTTTCCATGACACTATCATTATTTCTTCAGCCCTTTACTTTTCAGCGGTGAGTGGCTGTCTGTACCGTCCTAGCCTAACTAACTATACTGCATATTGTAAAGAGAAAGGAAAATCCAAATTATGACTGTGGCTAATTAAATTGACTGTATCTACTTTGTGTCCAGTCCTTTTCCCCCTCAAATGGTATTTCCTTTTTAATAACCCCCTAAAATAAAATTATGACAGTAGACATGAGCTATTTAGTCTCCACTTTGGAACGCTCCAAATCGGCGGCGACTACTTAACATCCTAATAATATATATTTGTGAAAATGGTCTTATCACTATCTACATATTGTCATATTATATCCTGTACTGTAGTGAAATGCAGAGAGATTATTAATTCTACTCTACTTTTCTCTCTCTCTCTCCCTATTCATGAAAAGAACAAAGGAAGAAAGTGTGGGGAAAAGACTGTGGGCTCTCTCATTACCGTATTAACACTATACACTATACTATGCTGTAGTACAATACAAATGTAATTGAATATTTGCATACTTCCTCCCCATTTCCACACATTCATTCCTTCTTATCCTCATGAATCATCATTCATTATCTGTAATATCTCTCTTTAATTACAACCACTCCTTTTTGTCTTCCCTTCCATGTTACATTTCAAAGGGAAATGACAACCTTCAGTCAAGTACATATCAGAAAAACCTTTATATTGTATTTTTGGACCTTGGATACAAGTGACACTAAGAAAATTGTTTTCAAATAGACACACACACACACAGCAGAAAGAGTTGCAATCCTTGGATGAGAAATTATTATTATGAATAATGAAAAATAAATTTGTGGAGAATCAGCCTGGCACCCACCTTTTACCACCTTCATCCTCCTTTCATCGTTTTACTATTTTTACCGCTTGTCCACAGTTGTGTGTATACAATGAATGTGTGTCTGGAGACTTGTACGTTTTCCCTCCTTCCAGTTATTTGGTTTAGAGAGAGAGGGAGAGTGTATGGATGTGTGGAAGGAAAAGGGAGAGAATGAAATGCAATGGAGATTGTAGTTGCAATCAAAATTGCGTCCACCAATTCCCTGTCCATCCTCTTTCTCTACTTTACTCTCCTGTACTCTTACTCATCGTCATCATAAAAGACGAGAAAAAGAGAGAGAGAGAAAGAGAAAGTGGCGGAGGAGATAGAAGGAACCTGGGTTGACTACATGATTCCGTTCAGAGCGGCCACTTCAATTTGAACTTGAACTGAATTCTGAGAGATCTTCCTCCTCCTCCTCCTCTTCTCTATCCTTGTCTCTCTTTCATGGAGATGGACGGAGAAAGCAAAGGAGAAGAGGTTGTGTGTGTGTGTGAATCTTCCCGTGTTTCAAAGACAAAGTAAGGAAGAAAGGAGAATAGTTTCTATTTTCCCAGTCAAGTCAAGCCAGGGCGAGTTAAAAAATAGAAAGAGAGAGAATGTTACATGGAGAAAGAGAAAGAAGCGAGAGAGAGAGAGAAAGTGAGTGTGTGTAGCGTATCACGGAATGAATGTACAGTTTAGTTAGTTTTTTTCTCTCTTTTTTTATGGCTACTCTTTTTTCTCTACACTCGGTCTGCCGACTGTTGTGTGTGTCTACGGCGGGGGGCTGGTAGTGCCTCGAGATGAGGAAAAAGTGGAAGGAAATGCGAGGGGGAAAGTCTACAGACTGGAGAGGGGAAGAGTTTTTCCTTCAATTTCTTTACTTGGAGCGAGTCTGTCTGGAGTCAGTACATTTTGAGCGTGAAGAAAGACAGAAAGAGAGAGAAGAGGGAGAAACAAGAAGAGAGAATGGGAGTGGAGGAGCAGCAACAGTGCGTTGCTGTAGGGTTACAAGTAAAAGCGATAAACGTGCTCACCTTCGAACGCCGTCTGCATGCCAAATCACCGGCAATGCGGAGCTGGAAGTAGCTATTTGCAATTTTACTTGTATTGATGCAAGGACCCAAAGTCTCTCTCCTCCATCGTCTCGTCTCTCCCTCTCTCTTGACACAGGAGGAGAGAGCGAAGAGAAGCTGGGCAGGAAGGAGAGGAAGAGAAAGTTGAAATTGGACAGACACACAGGCCGAGGGAAGGAGATGTGTGTGTGTGTGTACGTAGAGAGAAAGGGAAAAGACATTGAGATGAAGTAAAAGTGTTGTGGAAAAATATTTCGTGAAGAAAAGGAAGAAGCAACAGCCGAGGAAAATCCTTTGCTCCTCTCTACCCTCACATCTCTTGGTCGTTGAGAGGGCAGAGCACGACCAAACTTTATTTTGTTAGTTTTCAAAAAAAGGAAGAAGTAAAATTGTTATTTTATTTCACAAACCACCACCACCATCCCCACCCACTCCGTCACTCTCCCTCCCCTCCCCCTCCTTCGCATCCTCATCCTGAACAATGTAGACTATTTACTTAGACTCCCTTCCTCCTTCAAAGTTACTTTATTTTGTTGCCAAAACGAGGAGAATTCCAAAATGATTAATGTTAAGGATAAATAGTCAACACAATTAGTCTCAGATGAGAACTAAGTTCAGTTCACTCTTAAAGAAAGGCTTTAATGCCATGTGACGCGTCTGACTTACATAATTTTGAACTGAATTTTTCTGTCTATTTTCTAGAATTTTTTTATTCAGCATTTTGTCTTTTTATTAAGATTTCCTTCAATTGTATATTAAATCGAATGTTGAAATTGAACATTATACAACAACGATTTCAAGAAGAGAGTAGAAAATTATTTTTGTACACATATAAAACTTGCCTAGCATATAATTTAAGCGCATTTACTGTAAATGATAATTAAAAGTGTAAGTGTGAAACTGTGTTTTTTTGGGGGCGGGGAATGTTGAAAAGGGTGAAGAGGATGTTGATCGTAGAACCCACTCTCTTTCTCTCCCCTGTTCTTCCTTGCTTTCAATATATTATTGTGTTTTGTAAGGCATAAAAGAAGGGTAGAGAGAGAGGAGGGGAAGAGAATGAGAGGGGAGGAAGGAGAGAAGAGGAATTTGAGGCCAGAAAAGTTGAGCAATTTTAGAGAGCAAGGGAAAGGAGGAACAAATAAAGAACACAAAGAGAAGGGAAGAGAGAGAGAGCTAGGGAAAGTAAAGAGAGTGGTGAAAATGCACGTGCATCCAGTCAGCTCTTCAACTTTCTCTTAGCTAAGTTAGCTTTACCAGCTTTCCCTCACTCTCTCACCCTCACTCACTGTGTGTGTGAGTGTGTTTACACAAAGGATCTAAGATGAGTCAAACAAGTCGCTGGATATGTCGTGCCCTGCTCTTTCCATCTCAAATGGTTCTGTCAATTGTGAGTATGTGGTTAAATCCACACACACACACACAATCTCATTCAAAAAGTCTCACTTTCTTCCGTCCCAACAATCGTCCCCTTTTATCATTGCTAACAACCCAACCCACTCTTTTTGTTCCTTTTCTCTTCTTCCAATTACATTTAACTTTTCTTCTTTCTCCACTGCTAGTACAACTGATGAGAGGTTTCATCATAATTTTAAGATTACACTGAGCCAAATGAACAACAATAAAACCAATTAAAAATGACAAATTGATATTTTAATATTTTGACACAATCAACAATCCCAGAACATGGCGGGGCTGATCACTGACAAACGTGCATGTGTGGGAAATGAGAACTCACAATATCTAGGCGGAAAGTAATGGTTTTCAATTTTGAGAGAAATGGAGTCGAGGCTTGTGCTATTGACTCCCCGGTTGACCTCGACCTGATTAATAGCGTAAAGAGGAGAGGGAAAAAGACATGGAGACACACAGAGAAGTTGGCAGACGGCGTTGACTTGCCAAATGAGTTGGAATTGGACGTTTTTCTTTCTTACTTGACATTTCCTTCTACACACACATATACTGCACACACACATACATACATATGTAAAGTATATCCTACGTTACTTGTGCGTGTGTGTCTATGTCTTTCGGAGAGAGATAGCATTGCCGACATTCTTCAATGGCATTTTACTGGTAGCATTTCAAGTTGACACATAGGGAACAAGAAGAATAGAGCCATAGACCAAAAAGTAATAAGAGAAAATTTTAAACTGACACACACACCCACTATCCATACAAGGGAAACACGGAAGAAAGCAGAGAGAGTTCCATCGTGAAATGTTTTCGACTGCTCACTGCTTTCACTGTTACTATTCCTATTTCTACCACACTGAAAATTCTCCCGGATTTGGCCAACAAGAAACTTGAGGGAAAGTTATTGTTTCCCCGGCAGAATTAATTTATTACAACTTTTTGTACTCCCCTTCCATAGCCTGGCGTCTCCCTTTTCTTCTCTACTATCCTTCTGATAATCTTGTGTGAGAATGTGTTCCATTTTTGTTGGAGCATGACAGAGTAATTGTCATCCAAAAAATTAGGCAGGTTGACACCTACCCGTGCATGGCCAGTGCAATTGTGCAATGGTAATGTAATTTCCAGAATGTATTGGATAGCTCTGGGTGAAAGTGAAATGTATAAAAAAATTGGACATTTTGATTTGAATTTTGTGAAGTTGGTCGCCAAGTAGGGAACATAGTATGCAGCACACACAATGCCTGACCATCCAAAGAAAATTGAAAGTGGACTGTAGGGAATGGATGGAGATGGTTGGGAAGTGTCGTCGTTGCCCTGGCATTTTACGTTCCGTCTTATTGCTCTTTGATTGGCAATTGGTTGCAAGGATTCTCCATTATTCATTGCGTGATCGTCGGAGATAGCTGCCCATTCCTTACATTTTGACGGGTTGAATGTGACTCTCCTTCTTCCCTCTTGGCAAGAACAAGGGCCTTCCCAACACACACACACCTATGAATGCATGAGGTAGGGTGGCTTCATATAGAGTATAGGTATGCAAAGTGTGACAGTTTGCCTGTTACACTCCTGTTGGAATGTAAAGGTGGGACATGAAGCTATGGGACTGGAGAAAAAAGTTGACACAACGAAAGTGCTAGGGTGAGTGTGTAAAGTATGTGAGTATATGTAAAAATCCTCAGGGTATACAAAGTTACACGTCTAGTCTAGTCTTAACCATCCCACTCACACACACACACACTAGACACACGGGTAGTTGGGGGAGAGGGAGAGAGAGAAGTAAATTGAACTGCAGCAGTCGGTGAACTGGACAGAATTTATTGAGACCATTTGTCATTTCCTCCTCGACTCTGAATATTTTACCTGATAAATCAACCAATTCCAATTGCTTTCTCATCTTCATAAATTTTGGATGCAGACGACCAGAGCAGGACTCAACTCAACGAAGCTCCATTCCACCTTCATCTCAATTTTATTTGCATCTCAATTACTTTCTTCCCCCCTTCCCCCATGAAACTTTTTCATGAAAATTTTAATCTCTCTTTTCTCTAAACTCTCTCTTGGTTTAGAAGTTTTCACTGGTCGACTGTAACTTACAGTCTGTAAGTGAAAGTATTTTTAAAATTGTGATTTTCAAGAAACGAAATATTGCAATTAGTTTGGTTCACAGTAAGAAAACAGGATGAAACCAGAGATTTACCTAAATGTACATTTCTAGCTTCAAAAATATGATTGATACTGTTGGCCATACAAAGACAAAATTTTGTTACAGGAAAGTATATCCGTAGTGACTGGGAAAAGGTAGTGCCAAGTGGTTATTTTTTTGTGTGTAAAGTCGTAAGTCGAGTCTCTATCCAAATAATTTATTTTGGCAGACAAAGCTTGTCTTGTTCTGTTAACCCGAGGTTGATTTAAAATGAGAGAAAGTTGGAGGAGGAACAAAAGGGGAAAAAGTATAAAAAGTAGTAGTAGAAGAACGAGAAGAAGAAGAAAAAGGAGGGGAAAGGAGTGCAATAGAAAATGCTTAACAAGTTTTTTCATGTGGCACTGAGCTGTTTTATTTCATCGTATTAAAATCTTGTAAGCTGCTTAGGGGAAGGTTCAAATCCACAGTGAAAGTGGTGTAATGCTACAGAAGAGGGGAAGAGGAGGGAGAAAAAAAGTCAGAGGAAAAAAAAGGAGAATAGAAAATATGTTGTACAGCATAACAGGGGAGGGAGGGAGGGAGAGAGAGAGTATGAAATGGATTCCCCTACTACATATTTTATAACGCATATACTTATAGGAAATACAAAAGACGAGGCTAGGATGGCAGTGCCGCAATTTGGAGAGAGAGAGAGAGAAAAGAAACTGTACATCTTGAAATTAATTCCTTTGCAATTGTTAGTACAACTTTCTTCATGTTCCCAGGTTATGGGAGGACAAGTCTTCTCCTTTCTCCATTTTCCCCCTCCATTTCTCTACACACGGTGTGGAGGGAGAGAGAAAGAAAGATACATTCTAAGATCGTATGAATTACTTTGCTATACATTTAAAGTGGAGAGGAGAGAATTATAAGGAAAATACACACTCGTGTACTTAGTACAAAGTATAAAAAAAATAAAAAAAAGTTTGAAAAACTGTTAGCTGGTGGTTTTCTCCTTTCTCCCATCCCAGCATGGAGGTTGAAAAAAAAGGAGCAGCACAGCAGAATAGTACAGAGTACTTGGGATTTTTATTATAATATTTTTCTTATATGATATCATATCTGAAAGTAATTCCATTGCATTTGCCAAATGATGGGAGAGTCTGCTACGATAACGATGATTTATTTGAAGAGTCCACACATATACACACACACCCTCCTTTCTCCTCCATTGAATCCACAGAGTCAGAGGGAGAGAGAGAAAGCGGTGGTAAAAGTGTGGCTATGTGTATGTGTGTGTGTGTGCTTGTGTGGATGAAGCATCTTGCATTCCATTCATATTTTACAAGACCCTCGAGGCTTCTATTTGAAGCCTCATTTTATTATTTTCCATCGCTATTCATCCTGTCCTTCATCGTCCTTTTTTTACTCTCTCTTCACTCTCTCCCTCAGAAAACCGTTCCTTGACTCTCTTTTTATTCGACAATTATTATCCCATTTTATCCACATTTTCTTCTCTCGCCCTTCCCGGGAAACCCATTCCTTGGTTCATTCTGTGTCAGGGTTGTTTTCCTTCCAATTAAAAAATATAAAGATGAAGGTGGTCAGCTGAAAAGAAGGGGAAAAAATCGGAGGCTGCTCAATTGAACCGTCTAATTGAGCGAGAGAGAGAGAGAGGAAGAGGGTGAGACTCAGTAGAGTGAGAGAAATTCAAAATAATATATAGGTATACATACATGTACAAAATGAATGTACATAGCCATGGGAAAATCATGGGATTGAAAGGGGGAGAGAAAGTTTTGGAGGAATTTTATACTCAAATGAACTTTCCCTTCCACTCCTTTTCATCATCTCCATTTCCATCTCAAAGTCAACGTGAAGGTCCTGTAGGCTAACCTCCTTCACTTTCCATATATACGTCGTCCTACGTTATACATTACATGGATATACTTAAGTGTGGAAAGTTGTCTTACACCCATAAGCATTTGGAAGGGTGTGTGTGTGTGTCTACGGAGGAAAAGGCCATGGGTCCCAAAGTACATAATGTGATGTCAAAAATCAATTCAGAGAGAGAGAGAGAGATGCTACAGGTACGATGGAGGAGTCAAAATCTGAGTTTCTCTCTTTCTCTATCCCTCTTCCTCACCTTTTCTCTCTATTCCAGTGCGAAGGGAGCACCTTGTGTCGATCTCATGTCCACATAATCTTTCGCGATGCCATGGGGAAAAGTAGTGAAAGTCTGACTCCTAACTCATCCGCCGTTTGAACGTTAGAATTTTCTCTCTCTCTCTCTCTCTCTTTGGAATGAGGACAAATCTAAATCGTAGCCTGCCTGTCTACGTTACCTCCACACACACACACATTCACTCAACGTTTCCCTTCCTCTCTTATTTTTGAGGAAAGTCTCAAGTAGCACCGACAACTCTCTTTATACACTTTACAGTTTGTACGGCACGTCACGAAGCAAGGCTCGCCTGAGAGAAAGAGAGAGCCTGGGATAGGCTAACAAGATTTCTTCCTTTACCTTTCACTAGGTTTATTTGTATGTGGAGAGAGAGACACTCTCTCAGAAACGAGACAGGGAAGGAGAGACACAGAGAGAGCGAGGGTGGAGGGAACTGTGTAGGAAATCCCGGCCTTATGTATCTCTCGAGCTAAGCCGTTGTCAATAGACATTGACAGAATTTAAGGAGAGCGGGGGATAGGTATTACAACCCGTGGAAAATCTACTTAGGTTTTATGTCTTACCTTATCGCCAAACACCCTCCCTCCTCCCTCCACATCCTTCTCCTCTACTACATACTTTCCTCAGTGTAGACCACTCTTATTTTTGAACACGCAGAATAAAGAGAAAGCTCCCTCCTTCTTCCACTCGATCTGCACTGTAACTTTGAAGATTGTGTGTAAGCTTGGAGGAGAAGGGAGGGGAAAAATGGCAATAATAATCGTCATACAGAGCAACTACTTGGTAGTCATTGTATACACACGCAGATATTTTGTGACCGTTTACCTCTTTACGACACCCCTCCTCCCCACACTCCCCACCCTTTTACTCTATGTCAAAGGGAGGGGAGTAGGAGCAATAGCAATACAAATTGCAATGGCAATATATACCCTCCTCTCAACTCTTTTCCCTTCACTTTTCCAAAACAGAGAGAGAGAGAGGATGGAAATACGTGAAGCCTTTTCCCCTATGATGTCTTTTTTTACATGACTTCCCATTGTGTGTGTGTGTGTGTTTTTGCTATGTAATCAGTGCAGACCTTTTCATCCTGGGAGCATCTTCAACTTGCTACTACTACTAGCTTAGCTTTTTCCCTTTAGCTTTTCCAGTGTGAGACACTGTTTGTGTGTGTGTGTGTCTCCGGCAGATTCTAAACAATTGATCCTTAGTGCTGAATTATGTATGATTTCGAAGGCAGTCGTCCCTACCTTCGAGTTGAGCACGTACCTTTCCCTCTCTCCGTCCCCTCTTCGTATGTACAGGGGTACACATGATAGAGATGGGGGTTTCAACTGACTCTCTTTTTGATGCTGAGGGGTTATAATGCATTTTGTATACATGTATAGGAGGAAACACAGTAGGAAATCTTGTCAGAGTATAGGGATTTGGCACTTGTAGTCAAAAGAGAGAGAGAGAGAGAGAGAGGAGGAGGAGGAAAGTTGTAGTTTAGAGCATCCTCTCTCTCTCCCCTTGTATTAAACCATGTTTTATATTCTTGGCAGGATTCGAGTAAGCCCAGCTCTTTTCCAAATTTCCCAAAAACATGTTGCTTATTATCTCACTCAATTTTACAAAATGTCAATTACTATTTATTACAGCTTACTCCTCCTCCTTTTCCTGTCTTACTTTCACAATGTGCTCGAGGGTTTTGGATGAAAGTCTCACAAATTTTTCAATGCCCCATTGTAAGGAGGAAACATGGGAAAAATCCCTTATTGCGACTTTATCATTTTTGTCATACAAGTATTTGACAGTTCCACTTTTTTTCTCTCTCTTTGCTGTGAAAGTCGACTAGAAAGTGGTCCTCAAGGATGGAAACAATAGATATACAATGAATATTTTTACGGGTAGATTGGAGAGAATAGTCCATCTGTGTGTGCTTAAGTCTCTCTTTTTTGTACATCAAAATTATGCACCCTTCTTTCGTATTATACCTACAGGGATTTTTAGCTGAAAAGTTGTCTTCGAGTAATCCTTGCGTCATTCAATTGTGCGTTTGTACGTACGCCCAAGGTAGGTCTGGAAAACTCTTAAATGGACACCATTCTGCAATGTCTTTCGTTATATTTTAATTTCATTTTTTCAAAGGCAAACAAACTAGCATGCGAATGTATTAAGGTTTCTTGTGATCCTTGTTAATTGTTTCCAAATCCAATCGATAAATTCCGAGTAATTTATTTAAAATCAAGAATTTTCCTTCTTTTTTAAATTTTACGTGGTACGCCGTACTTCAAGAAAGAAATCTGTTGAAGAATTCTTGTATGTGAAAAGTGGTTGTTTTGTAGACTAGATAGTTGGAAAAATAAAGGTAACTTTTAAATTGGGGTGTAGGAACGAGAAGAAGAGAATAGAGGAAAGAAAATAAGATATTTTTACAATAGCACAATGGGGGTACAGAGGAGAGCGAGTGAGTGTGTGTGTGTGGGGGGGGGGGGGACTTGTTGTTTCAAAACTTTTCCCCCTGTTCACTCTCATCTCCTCCATTGGAGTTCCCACAATAAGTCTCTGCCAGGAAGACTAGCAGTGGTGGTGGTAGTGTGTGTGTGTGTGTTGGAAAATTGGGAAGAAGGATCACCAGCAAAGTTTCACAAACAACAAAGTGCCCACAAAGTAGACAAAATTAAGAAGAGAAAGAGGAAAGAGCGAAGCGGAGGGCACATTAAAAAATAAATTATGTTTACTCAAAGCTCCCTAATGAAAGGTTGAGGGTTTTCAACAAACACACACACACGTACACGTAGAGTGGCATCCTTTAGATCTCGTCATACTTCTTGACTACATCTGCATCAACCTCAGAATCAGAAATTTGAGTCTTTCGTCCTTTCCGCCCCTTCTTCTCTTCTCTTCCCTCTCATCTAAATTTGGGGGGGGGGAGAGAGAAAGAGAGAGACTCAATGAAAGTGAGATCCATGGATTTTCTTGTGCAAAAACCTTCTATTTGAACAAACTTTCTTTTGTGTCATGGTACACTCTTCCTTGACTTTCACCCCAAAACACAAGCTGTTCACAAAAAATGTATTCAGCTTCAGGTAAAATTTGACCTTGACAAAAAGAAGGAGTCATTAGTGTCGCTAGTAGTGTAAGGACCTGAGCGAGGACTGAAACTGGAAAAGAAAAACAGCCTTGGATACACATCAAAAAGTGGAGAGAAAGTGTAGTGTAAGAAAGTATATCCATAGTCCGTGACACAAGGATCATCTCATTGTCATATTCCATTATTATTCTTGGTTTTCCAAGGAAAAATTTAAATTGTATTTAACCCAACTGGAGAAGCCTTCAAGTATAAAATCAGAGAGAAGGCTCGTGTGTGTGTGTGTGGGAATAAATATTTTAGAAGACAAAATTGCAAAATTTATTTCACTGGAGCCTCATGTCATTGTCATGATGCTCATAAATTTGAGGAAACTCCACACACACACATCCAAAACTTGTTGTACTCAACAGTTGACAAAGGCCAGTGTCGACAGGGCAGGCTACAGGCACACACACACTCACAGAAGGAAGAACCTTTCGAAAACTACAGCAGCTTTCTCTCTTCTCTATATAAACGTCAAGGATGACTTCCAAGTTACAAGTACCTCCTCCTTTTATCCGAATGTACGATACGGAAGACTGTGTGTGAGTGTGTGTGTGCTTCCTCCTCACTTTCTATCGTAGGGTGACTAGTGTTTGTGTGAAGCATTGCATCTACATGGAGCATCTAGAGACTCCTTCCAGTTTTAATGCATCTTGAATAAATGTGGTCTCGTTAGCGGCGTCGCTCATTATGCAAATTATTCTGTAAATTGAAGAGAAGCCTCCACGAGTTTCTCTCTCTATATATCTTTCAGTCTTCTTCAAGGAGAGAGAGAGAGAACAGCCTTCACTTTCACTGCACATCCCTCTTGGTAGATTTCAAAGAGAGTGAGAGGGAGAGACTCAAAGTGGAGAGAGGAGAACCTGCTGGAAACTCCAAGTGTATCATACACACATTGCCATAGGTTTCACTTTGGCTCTCCATGCATATGGATGTTAGCATGTGAATCCAATGTGTTCGTCCCATTTTTTCTCTCTCTTTCTTTCCCTCTCGCGTCCGCCACTCCGAATTTACGTACATGAACACACACACACCCACACCCACTACAGTTTTTCCATTTTACAAAGGAAAGCTGAGCCAGAGAAATATGTTTTGGGAAGAGGAGGCTGCGGATAAAAATATTAAATACTTTATAGACTCCCTTTCACTCTCTCTCTCCCACTCACACACACTCCTCTCTCTATTTCTAAATATCTAAAGTAATTTACATTTTGGCTACACTTCTCCCATACACATTACATTACACACACATTGCGGGAAGGAGAAGTTCAAAGGAGAGAGAGAGACAGGCGGGCAGATTTTTTTTGCCAAGGCAAAAATAGGATGAACTCAATTGAGGAGGGAGTCCCGGTACCTCCTCCTCCTCCTCCACTTACTTCTTGTGTTGTACTCTGTTATGCTGTCGTGTCTTGGCTTGTGCCTTGAAATTTTCTATAAAGGCATGAAGAGTGTTCATCAAAACAGCGTTTATAATACTCCCCCTCCTTTCTCTCTCTCTATCGAGACTTTGAAAAAAGCTGTGTATGTGCCAGGTCCCTCCTCTTTTCCCTTCCTTTTGGGTTTGATAATGCTAGTTGATGGCGCAGGGAGGAAGTGGAGGAATAAACACATGTACACACTCACAGGAGCAAGTCCACACACACACAGAATGAGAGAGACAACGTGGAACATACAATCAGTCTTATAAGAATTTAAGTGACTTGCCAGCGTGAATGCGGGAGTGGCTGGGGAAAGAGAGAGAAACAAGTATTTTAATGTACACTTGTAGCCAGTTCTACAGTGTACAGAAAGAGAGAGAGGAAGAGAAGAGAAATTGTACTATTTTATATTTTACCTAGTCAAAGAATACATTAATTTTGAAAGGAAATCCCCAAACAGACTTGCCTTGTATAAAAAACAACCTCACGATACGCTACACACACATATATCTTATCTTTCTGTGTACACTATGTCCTATGTAGTTGTACAGACTTTGTGGGTATAAAGTCTGTGGGGGAGGAGGGATAGCATGGAAAAAGTTGTAAGGAGACTGTTGCTTTGTATTCCGGTCTTGAGAGAGACAGAAACTAGGCACACTATGTCAAGGCGCCCTTTACACAAACACACTCTCCTACTCTACGACGGTTGTATGTAATGTAGGGAACATTGTAGGTCCGTGTATTTTTCCATTGGTCTCTCTTTCCTTCTCTCTCTTCGTCTATACACACACGAAAGAGAGAGATAAGCTAATCTGATATATGCAAAGTATGGAAAGTAAGGAAGAAGAGAGAGGAGAGAAGGAGTCTGCAGTCTTTCAGTCACGGTTTTAGTATCGCAATGCTGGGGGAAAGCAAGGAGCATATCTCCCTCCACCCTCTCTTTCTCTTTCTCTGCGCTACTTGATGTGATATCAACAGGCTTGAAAGAAGTTGCCCGCTCCATACGAAATTTCCCTTCATTCATAATAGAAGGGAGCGGCGACGGGTATGCATGATAAAAGTCCTCTCTTGCTTGTATGCTTGCTTTGTGTATATTACACACATACACATATGGAAGAGAGGGAGAAAGAGAGAGCGTGTGTGGGGGGTACAATGTGAAAAGAAGCCGCCTTTCTCTCCCTTTCTCTCTGTGTGTGCTTTCTCTGGGAGGGAAGGAAAAATGTGTGAGGGCATCCTTCGACATTACATGCAGAGTGTGTACTTTGGCAAGTATTTTCATAGGTGAAGTGAGTGAAAGTTGGGCATATCTTTCCACCATTCGAGTGAAAGACAAGTGTGTACGGCAATGCATCCTTGCTTTCTCAAGCATTCTCTCTTTCTCTTCTCTTCTTGTAGTCGAGTTCTTCTCTTCCCCCCCCCCCCTCTCTCTCTCTTTCTCTGAACACTTTTATAAGCATTGTAATGTAGCTCTTGGAGAAGTAAGCACATATTTGCATTGCATTGTAAGTAGGAAGGAAGGAAAGCAAGTGAAGAGAGCGAGAAGGGGCATAGTTAATGCTTACACATGCATGCATCGATTCTGTTACTCTAGAAATTATTCTACTGCGGCTTCATACGGCAACTCTCTCCTCTCTCTGTTCTTTATGTTTGTATGTGTGTGTGTGTGTTTTGGTGGAGTTTTTGAGAATTCCTCGCGGAACTTGTTTCTCCCTCCTCCTTTCTTTTTTAACCCCACACTCATTCAACTTTCATATGTTTGCACACACACACTATTCCTTGTGTAGTGAGTGTGTGTGTGTATGCGTGTATGAGGGGGTCTGAATGGGCACTCTGCTCTGAAATTTTACGTATTCATGCAAGAAGTCTAATAAGAGCGGGCGCGGCAACACAACGGCGGGACGAGGAATTTCGTGGCAACTCCTTCAGAATTATTTTCTCTCCACTTTTTACACTCCTTTTTCCCTCTTTCTCTCTCTCTGTTTCTTCCCTTTATTTTCTTTGAAATTTGACGTGGATGTTTATGAGGACTCGAAAAACAACTTTGGGTGTGTGTGTGTGTCATGACTTTGTGACTTATTCACAACATGCTCCAATTTCCTCTCCTTTGCAATGCTTTGTAGTGCAAAATAGGGGAAGAGGGGTCACGATGTAAACTTTTTTGCCTACACCCTCCATGAAATGTACTTTCTCTTCTATTTTGAAAATTCAAGGAGAAAATGTTAATCGAGGGTCGCCCACCCCATGATCATTCTATTTTGATATTTGTCAACAGGTCCTCCTCCCTACTGCCATAATTCTATAAATAAGAACAGATGATGAATATTTTTGAAGAGTTTATTTTTAAAAATTCAAATTTTCACAGAAATGTGTAAAACCACTTGTGAATTTCTCCAGATGAAATTTTCCCCAAGTCCCTGTTTTTCTCCACTACACAAAAGATTTTATGATAACCCACACTTTGGATCTCCGCAAAAAAAAACCGGAAAGGAATCAGTCAGATGAAGGGAAAAAAATACACACACACACGAAGTGATAGAGAGAGAAAGGAGTATGGCCGAGCCAAAAAGAGCTGAGAAAGAAAGTACGTAATGTAATGCAGGGATGGAAAAGTAACAATGCTATATAAGATGAATGGGATATTTTATGAGAAACTTCTGGTAGGCAAATACCCTCCATTTGTATGTTGATGGCAAGTTCTCATGAATTATTCGAACGAGTGGAGAGATGGTTGTATATCCTTGGCTTTCTTTCCCTTGTCTCTCTCTCTCTTATTTTTTCTTTTGAACATGCTCCAGTCCATAGCCCATTTCACCTCCTCATTTCTCTCTCCCTCCCCTCCCCCTCTCTATTTTCATGTAAGTAATACGCCATATAATTTTTAGTTGGCGATGACGGCGGAGGGCCAAACAAAAAAAATTTGCACCCCCATCACCCAACGACGTTGAAAAGGAAAAAAAGAGGAGGGTCGACTTTACACTCTGCATGTTTTCATACTAGTAGGTATGAAGTGAAAGTATGGGTGGGCTGTGTGTTGTGTCGGTAGAGAAGAACTTTGAGGGAAAAGAATAGGTGGATCGTTTTCTCCGTTTCGTGTGTGCCACCTCTTTCTCTCTCTCTCTCTTTCACTCCAGCCGCCACGCCAGTTCACCTGTAGCCAATCCATAATGGACTTTACACACTTGACTTTCTCAAAAAAAATTCTCTCTTTCTTTCTCCCTCTCACTCCTCATATATAAATACATGATGAGACTTTCTAAGTGAAAGTGAGGTGGAACATGGCAGAGTTAAATGTGAAATATGATGTAAAATTTCTCCATAACTATGACTATAAGGATGGGGATGGAAGGAGGAATGGGAGGAGGAAAAGACGGGGGGTGGAGTATAATTTTTTTGAGAAAGAGAGAAGAAGGGGAACGAAAGGCTGTGACAAGATAAATTCCCACCGTCACGAAGGAAAAACTTTTTATGCTGATACATTCATTAGAATTTTATTTGGAAATATGTAATAATTCTAGATAAGTGTTTACGTTGTTCACTTTACGTCAGAAGAAATTTTGGGTGTTTCACCCTATGTCTGCATCCCTAACTCGGTGTGTGTGTGTGGGCTACATGGGCGGCATGAGAGGAGGAGGAGGAAGAGAGGCGGTTTGGGAGAGGAGACAAGGGAATGGCTTGTAGAGTGGAGTAGAGTATAGTGGAATGAAAACATAATGAATGAATTACAGCTACGCTTCTGCATTCACTAAATGGGCTCTTTCCTCCTCCTCCTCCTCTTCCTCCTCCAAGGGAAGGAGGGGAGAGTTTTTCTCAGGGAAAAATTTCTTAAAAGCTTCCCCAGTCCCCATTTATACATGTATACAATAAGGGAGAATGAGAGCCGGCCGAAGGATAAGAAAAAAATAGAGAAAACGGAGAGAGAGAGATAAACGCATAGAAAAATATATGGCATAATGCAAACTGAGTTGCCTACAATATTTTGCTCGTAAGTGAGTGAGTTGTGATCCGATTTAGGGAGAGTTAACTTTAGTTTACGACCCTGGCCAAGGCGGACTTATTTACAGCGGGAGCCACCTAAACCGGGAGAAGAGGAGAGAGAGAGAAGGGTGTCCCGCCGTACACACACACACACTCCCTCTCTTTCCACTTTATGTACAACCAACATACACTAGTCCAAGTGAAATGCAAGACGAGGGAGTAGAAGGAGGAGAAAAGAAGAATAAAGAGGAAGATGAAGAAGAAAAAAACTTGTCGACGCAACTTTAGGTAGTTAAATGGACGATGCATGAGGAGGGATGGAATGAGTCAACGTCTTGAAAGAATCATTTGCCCCACAAAAGAATTTTTCCTTCTCTACGTCAGGGTTGGGGACCGTTGGACTCTCCTCCCCTCATTTTCAGTGTGTGTGTGTGTGTTGAGAAAAAAACTTGGAAAGAGCTTGAAGACAACAATTCCCTTTCCATCCCATCTAACCCTGCAAAAAGTGAAAGCCATAGAAATCTATTAGCGTTTGTCTCCCTCTCCTTCTCTTCTCCACATTAAGAATTGGACGCTTCGCTCTGGAGACATTCAATGGGATTTATGTAGAGTGAACAAGTCTTTCAAATTATAACTAGACGAGGGGTGAGTCCTCAGTTCCCTTAGCTTGGAAAGAGACAGGAGGATTTTTTGAAGGGAGCAGTTTTGGAGAAAGTTGAGCCAAATTGGATTTATTAGAAAGTGAGATATTAAAATGGGGGAAGGAGACAGCCATTCTCCTCCCTTTATTCCTCACAATCCTTTTCTCCTCCTCTCCTGGTCATGTACCATTAGATAGTCAAGCATAAAGTTTTTGAACAACAACAAAAAGTCCCTGACATTTCCCCCCTCGTCCTTCTCCCTTCTTTTCCATGTTATACAGGGAAGGGAAGGTATGGGTGTGTTTTGGGGTGAGGCCGTGAGATCTGTGAAAGAAATGTTATATATGTTACATTCTAGTCCATTTGTCTTGGCCTGAAAGTTTAAGCTGGAGCAACCATTGGCTCGTTCCTGGACCATAATGAGCCCCAGTTGAAGAGGAAGCATGCAGTGACTGTCCTCATACATCTAAATTATAAGCTGGAAAACAAGTGTATGGGCAAGAAAAAGTAGGGGGTGAAAGTGGAGGGAGAATCAGTCTCCTATGAGCACACACACAACTTTCCCATCTCTCTCCTTTCCTTTTATTGCACATGGATAATCTGATCCTCATAGCGAGAGATAGAAGGAATTTTAGAAATTTTCCTTCATTTAATTTTCCCTGATCACCATTTTGTGTTTTAATTTCATTTTAAATTTTCACTTACCTCAAATTTGTGACATTTTCATAATTTTCATATGTAAGATAAAAAAGGAATATTTTTAGAAACGAGAGAAATGAGTAGACCGGATTTTGATGCTTTCTCCATGGGGGAAAAAGGTCTGGGTCCCCCTTTCTCTTCTTTCTCCTCCTCCTCCTATTCTACAAAAAAGAAGAGTGGATCATTGTGAAGATACACTTAGCTATTGCTCTGTCACTGTGTTTGGGCTATGCTGTATATATATACATGTGTGTATGAAAAGAGAAAGGAGAGAGAGAGTCATGAATCCATTTCATATATTAAGTAGCTGGACAACTTTCCCAGGAAACATTCACATCTTTACTCAACTGACTGAATAAAATTGAAAGGCGCCGAAATGGCCTGAGGATAATTTCCGCTCAGCAAGGACGGTTGTGTGACATCAGTAAAAGCAAAGTTTTTCTCTTATATATTTCCCCCTTTATTTCACTCTCTCCCTCTTCTCTCTCTTTCCCTCTCTCTCATTCTTGTCCTGTCTGGAACGAAAGACGAAAATATCTTATTCTTCTATTCTGGAATTTTCGATATTTTCCCTGTTTCCCACATGTAGCCACGTAGATCTGCCAGTGTCGCCAGGCGCTGGAGACTAGACAAGGCTGCTAATTTTGTCCCGGGTTAAATCTCCATTTCATCTCATCCAGAGGAAAAGAAGGAAAGATAGAATGGAGGGGGAAAGTAGAACAGAAAAGAGAGAGAGAGAGACACGGAGAGGTCTGTAAAAGAAAGAAACTTTGATAAAATAATCGAGTGTCAGCTGCAACTCTCTTTCTTCTTCTTTTCCTCTCTCTTTTTTCCCTCACTCCATCGAAAATTTATATAGGATCAACCAGAGAAAGCCCAATTTTCTCCAAATATTGACAAACCATTTGTTAGGCAGAGACAAAGTGTGTGTGTGTGTGTTGACGTCTGGCGTGTGTTTTTTTCTGTTCAGAATTAATAAAATTGATTTAGACCAACCTTCTCCTCCTCTTCCCTCGACCTCCGTCATCCGCGGGAGTATATAAATAAATAAATTGAGCTCATCCCTCAAAGTTTTTCTCTCGCTGTCTTGTCTTGCTTTGCCAAGAGGAGAGAGAAACTAAGTGAAAGTAAGAGAGGCACTTGAAATGAAAATTGACAATCAATTCTACTCTATAGTTGAATATTTCCATGTGAGTGAACATAATGCACGTGGATACATGTATGAAGAGAGAGGAAGAGGAGTGGATGGACGGGATGATTTTAACCTAAATATTTTGATTTAAAAATAGGGTGATGAGAAGAAATGGTAATTTGGGGGTAATTTGCCGAGCGGCCTGCTCTTCTGTTTGCAGCCTGCACTTTCCTCTCCGGCTGTTGATTATTTAGAGAGAAAGAGAGAGAGTCGGGCAGTGAAAGAAATTGAAGGCAAGGAAAAGAAAGGGAGAGAGACTTTTGTTATTTATGGAGGTGAGTGGAGTGTAAACGTGTTGATGGCAACATAAGAGTAAATAACTTCCTGAACAACCCAGAGACGTCACACACACACATGTATATTCATACACAGGGCACTCTTTTGGCTCTTTATAGTGTGCATAGCATGTAAGACGAAATGACGAAAAATAAGGCATCGTTAACTTTCACACACACACACACTTCCATGTGGATAGAGGTAGAGGCCTTGCGTGCTGGATAATTTAATAAAATAATACGCCGAGTTCAACTTGCATGGCTCATGCAAAAAAAAGAAACGCGGCGAGGAACCTCCACGTCTATTCCTCTCTCTCTCCTACAAACTTGGGCAGAAAGTCGTGAAGAACAGTTAAAAGAGGGGGGAGAGCAGAAGGCATCAAATCAACGTCAGCTTGTTACATTTCGATTGGAAAATGAGGAAGAGACGTGGAAACACACACACACGTACATACACACGGGGTAAGTCAGATTCATTTATTATGTTTTCCATGGGTGGAGTAAGGAATACCAAATCCGGTCCTGGACGTATCTGTGTCTACAGAAATTTTCACTCTGACTCTTGTATAATTTAGTGTGTAGTGAATGTGTGTGTGTGTGTGGATGAAGAATTAGAATATGAATTTCCCTTTCTGCGCAAAGTAATTTTGGTCAAGTCTTCTCTCTCTCTGATGGATTCCCTGAACGATAAATCCGTTTTTTGAAAAAATTGGAAATTAAATTAAATTATTAAAATACCATTTAAATCCGGCACATTTCAAAGTTGAGAATCATTAGAACTGATAATGGTAAGGATGAGAGAAATCAGACTGTTGAAGAGAGAAAGTTAAAATTGTGGATAAAGCTACGTACATATATTCATAGATATGGAATTGAATAAAAATCGTCCTTTTTGTCTGGGATGTACCGAGAAAGATCCGAGCGTAAGGGAAAAGACAACTATAATAGGATGGCCGTGTGTGTGTATGCGATTCTTGATATCTCACGAGCTGATCTTTTTCCCTCTCAAGAATCTCTTAGACAAGGAACAATTTTGCGGGGCTGGTGATTTATTTGCTATGTCGTCCTATCCAACTATCAAAGTCCGATAGTTTTTTTTTGTGAATTATTTGCACAGAATCGGGCCAAAAAAGAACCTTTACGTTTACTCCCTTCTTTCTCCATGGCTGTTGTTATGGCTGATGGGTAATGTGATTCCTTTCTCCGATATTTCGCGACCGATTCCGCCACACCATAATATGCTCTCTATACTTCTTTCCCTTACATTGCATACGCACACAGTGTGTGTGGAGGGAATTTCTCTACACGCATATTTTTGTCAAGTATATGACGGTAGGCATTTTCACTTTCTCTGATCCTTTCTTTTCACATAGATACGCACACAGTCATTCTTTTTGTACACACTTTACATTACTTATGTGCATTCTATTGAAGACTCTCAATGAGTCTTATGTAACGAAAACCTGTGTCCAGGAGTTCGGAGAAAAGAGTCTTTAAAAAGTACAATTTTTATTTTTTAAAATAAATTCCGGCACTAGTCTTTGGATGACTTTTGGATAATCCTAATTCAATGATGTCAAAATTGCAATTTAATGCGACATCACTTCATAAAATAAACAGACAAAAAAAGGAATTATCATTTTACAGACTATTTAAATGCAGGATCAAAGTTTCGAACTGTTTTAGATTTACGAATGCTTACAATTTTTCCTAGTCTTAAAAATCTTACAGGTAATACAAAAAGTAATAACAATTAAATTTAATTATTGAATGACTACAGCCACATGAAAAATGCTCAAATTATTTTCAAAAAGACAAAAATTATTTTGAAATTTAATGAAAATCCCCGAGGGCAACATGCGGAATTGCCACTCCAGATCAGACCGTCACAGAAAAA
Source organism: Pygmarrhopalites habei (assembly GCA_009870185.1). Lineage (NCBI taxonomy): Eukaryota > Metazoa > Arthropoda > Collembola > Symphypleona > Arrhopalitidae > Pygmarrhopalites > Pygmarrhopalites habei. Next base: position 4,862 of record WJFB01000870.1, on the reverse strand, counting down.
GTTCGAATAAGATTACAATTTCGCACACACACACACACTTGCAGCTGGTCTCCTTCCGTGTCTATAGGACGGAACGTAAGAGTATATCTATAATGTGTGTGAAGGACTTTGTCCTACATAGAGCTAAAATAGTACACCACTGTCACTGCTGAGGTACAATGAAAGCTTCACATAGTGTGTGTGTGTACGGCGTGTACGCATTATCCTCCCTTTCTCCATCCCCTCTTCTCCTCCCGCCTCCCTGCTCCAACATCCATCACAGGTTGCTCTCAGCTTTCATGTGAACTTGCACCGACAATCCATCTTCCCTCACTGCCACTTTCACTGCCAGCAATGCCAATGCCCATCTGATGAATCGATTGTTCTCTCTCTCTCTCTCTCATTTAACTCACAAGATCACAAGATGTATAGAACTTTGTCTTATTTATCTGGGAATTCGTTTCTTTTTTCCCAGCCTCTCTCTCTCTTCCTCACTCCTCCCTTCACTCTTTCTCCAGCTTTTCACCCGCTATTGGAAAAACATGGGAAAGTTGAGAGAGAGAGAGGGGGAGGAAGTGAAGGAATGGTGTGTGGTGTGGGTGGAGTGAGGGGTCGTATGTTGTGTGTACCATTTAGTTCCCTTCATTACTCTCCATGACGGAGGAGCATAACGTATAAATTATGGATGATGGGGGAGTGGAGGAAGGAGGGAGTCAATGTCTTTATTTTATTTGTCCAAATTGAACTACACTACACTTTAAATCGGCGGCCAGTTGCGCATACAAGCAAAACCTCCCAAGTGAGTCGAGTAGAAGAGAAGGGAAGAGGGAGGGTGAAAATTTGGAGGAAAAAACTAGAAATTTCTCATATTTTAGTTTTGTTGTGGGGAAAGGGACAGCTCATAAATTGAACCTTTTCTTGGCGGCTTCTCACTCCTCCCATTTTCTTTTCACCCACCGGTGCGGCTGGAGAAACTGGGGAAAATTCAAGATTGTTTTTCAACAACAACAACGCATAATCCCTTTTATTTATAATAGACACATTGTTTACGCGCGCGTGTGTTGAAAATAGAAGATTGTAGGGAGGAAAAAATCAGAACACTCTTTTGGAAGAGTTTAATTCCCAAAATTTTTATCGATGCGATCAGTATTTTTTCAATGCATTTTGTGTTCAGAAGACGAATTTTCGAAAAACATATTGTTCGATACTATTTGCAAATTCGGCTTTAGTTTTAAAGTACATGAATGCAAAAGCTTGATTTCCAAGGAATCCCCATTAACTTTACCGTGAACACAGGTCTAGACTTATTTACAGTGCAATTATATTATTCAGATTTATTTATGACGTGGACAACATGTATGGATGACAATAATGTATCGTAGTGCCATTCTTAAGACCCGGAGTACATGAAATGTGCTGTTGTAGAAAGGAAACTTTTCATTTTTAATCTGATGAAGGAAAAAATGAATCGTGGGTGGAGGTTAATTAAGTCAGTGCGGGAAACTTGTTTGGCGTAAACAATGTTGTAAAGTGACATATAATAGTTGGTATTTATTATAGGCTTATAGGCAGGCGGCTGGTCTCAATTGTTAGATTGGTAAAATATACCTGGACTATATACAATGTCAGTTTGTACATGTGTGTGTGGAGAGGGGTGGGGTGAGAGAGAAAAAATGGTGGATTTTGAAAGGAGGGCAGATTGAGGATCGATAGGGGCAATCTCAAAGTCAATTAATCATACCGTATTTGCATTCCAGTCTTCTTTCCTATTACTCCATTACCATTAGCTGTCCGTGCGAGTATACTTTTGTTTGTGCACTTTCACCATTTGAACACTTTGCCAATAATTCTTGGAGAAAGCAGTCATCACGGACTATTTTTTTATATTAAATTTGAATACTCAGAATATTCTGAAAATTATTCAGATTTCTACTTCTAAAAAATCATGATTTTTTCGAGCTATTGAAATAAATTTTGTATTTCGCCATCTTTTGGAAACGTTACAACTTCTGTAAGAAAAGATTATTCAAAATCTTTTCAAAAATTCTTCATAATTTTGAGCAATCAGAATCTGTCAAAAATATGTATGTGTACACAGGAAGGCACTAGATAATCAAATCAAATTAGCTATAACTCTCCTCGTTTACTTGTTGTGTGACATGACAAGAGGGCGAATCCTTTTTTCCTCTCATCTATTGTGTCATCTCCTAATGGAATCCGAGGGGGCAAGACCAAAGTTTCAATGAGTAGGGAAAGGAGGGAAGAAAAATTTGGTGTTCCTGCTTACACGCGACTCATTAGTTCAATGAGGTGAACAGCATTATACATTTCCCTTTTCTTCCTATTCTCCACATTACACACAACACACACACATATCCACAAGTTCATACACTCTCTCACTTTCTCTCTTTACAAACACACACGACATTTAATTACCAGCCCCAAGGAAGGAGGCACTTGTTATGCCGAGACAACCCTCATTATTTCTCCGCGGGTGTGTTCTACGCTCCACCACACTTTATGGTCCAAGTAAGTTGCAAAATGCCTTTTTCTTTTCATTTTCCCTTCCTCCTTTCTCTAACCCTCCCCTCTTGTTTTCCATATTTCGCAGTCCCTCTCCCTTCCCGCATCCATTGTCCACTTTTACCACATGTAGAAAATGAACAGGGATTTTTTAAAATTCCAACAATATAATCGGCACAAAAATGTCACTATAAATTTATATTGGAAAAAAATTGTTGTTGTATTTTAAAAAAGCTATCCGATTGTAGAACAATCTTCATAAATATCCAAAAAATATAAATAAACTATTTGACATATTTTCGTCTGTATTTGCCTTTAATAATGGAAAAAGTTGAGAACCGTTTTGGCAATTTTCTGAAAAACATTCGTAAATGAAGGGCTCTGTCCCTTGATCTGAGATCCTCTTCTCTCTCTGTTTCCCTGCTCTACTTGTCCATTATAATAATGGGTTAGTTTGAATGGGGCTGAGGGGATGGGCGGTTTAGAATTATAATAGTGGAATGAATGTTGGCAGGGCCGTAGCGAGGCATTTTGTGGGTGGTTGCAAAATGCAACTCTACGGGCCTTCTTCGGTCATTAGGCCCTATTTTTTCGTATGACGGCACACCAATCTTTTAAAATGTGATCTATGATTCTATGAAATTATTTGCGACATTATTGGCACAAATAGTGCCTTATATTTTCTAGAAAATGAGTTATCAAAGCTCATTTGACTACATTCAATTCAATTTATTTATTTCAAATATACAATTATTTACGACATACTAGTAATTACGACAAAAACAACCCCTGAGGCTATGTCAAGGCGACTTAATTCTCCGTACCTTAGCAGAGGAAAATTTGCCAAAGAACTCATCAAAATTTAATAACTCGGTCAACTCTTCCTCAATTAAATATAATAGCCAAATAAGTTAGTCTGTTCTGGCCCATGGTGGATCGCAAAAACTTTTTGATTAGTTTGAGTTTGCTAAATGATCTCTCATTTGATGAGATGGTCACAGGCAGTGACAGAAATATCCGCAGTGCAATATCCGTGTTCGGAAAAATACTGACAAGCTGATTTCTGTGCAATATATTGAGAACATCAATCCCAGTAGTACAAGAAACGCATTGTCCCTCAGCCAAAAAAGATATGACGTAAAACTGTAACATTGAAATCTCTGATTTAAACCGAACACAGTTCAGATCGCGCTCATATTTCCTTCCTAATATGAAAGCCTTCTCTTCAAGGCCCGAGCAGGTTTACCGCTTCCCACTTATTGGACCATCTGATGACGTTTTGGGTTTTAAGTGATATTTTGACTGACACCGTCAACAAAAGCCATTTGTTTGGAGAACTCGCAAAACAATTGTACACATTTTGTACACGATCCATTGTTAAAAATGCCATGTCATTTTTGGAACAAAACATTTTTACCAATTAGATTTAAAGAATGGGCTGCACAGGAAACATGTTCAACCAATGGAAATGAGTCTGTAATAAACTTTTTGCACCCCCTTGTATTCTCCCGACATTTTGGGCTCATTATCATAACCTTGCCCCCGGCAATTGCGCATATCCAATTTGTCAGTTTTTAATTTTTCCTTAAAACTACTTGCTGAGGATTGTCCTGTTTTTGAATTAATATTTACAAAATCAAGAAAATTTTCTTCAATCCTACATCCGTCCTTACTACAGTACACAGAACGAATGCATTGGCTTGTCTGACTTTTTTTGAAGGTATCTGGAGTTGAATCAAACATAATCGAAAAATATTTTCGCTCCGAAATTGATTTTGAAATTTTTGACCGGATCTATCCACCATTCAAACCAATGAACTCGTTCTGTATTTCCGGAGATAAATAGCTGACACTATGCAATTTTAGTCGTGACAGGTGGAGTTCAAGAGGCTTGTGATTTTGCGCAAGAAATTTGAGAAGATTCAGAAATATACCGCAGTTAGGGGCGTCTATGTTTGAGGACTCCCCTCTAAATGGCAAGTTATTGGCGGCCAAAAATTTTACAACTTCAAAGATTGATTTTAAAATTTCCGACCATACAATGATTTCTTTTTCAACCATTTCTTCGTAAATACCATTAATTGACTTTCTTTTTTTTGACCAATTTTTATATTGAATCCATTTTTTGTAGTTTTCAACATGAGCAGAATGATCTAAATGGCGTTGAATACCTCGCGATATATTTACAAACGCTTGATACTCTATCCTACCGTATTGACCCCATGGAATTACAGTATTCGCTGAGAACAGATAACAGGGATAACAAAATAAACTGTTTGTTGTTTTACTGTATAGAAGCCAGTCGTGATTTGATACTTCACCATTTTGCTTCCTAAAGTTGTAGTATCCATTAGAAAAGC
>WJFB01000869.1:0-44487 GCA_009870185.1 Pygmarrhopalites habei | reverse complement strand
TTTAGGTAGTGGAATGTGTCAGGGAGAGTCAGAGTGACGTTTTTAAAATGGTGGAGAAGGATTTGATCAAGGAAATTCAAGTCAGCTGACCTTTGACTGATTGTGGTTCTTGTCCCTGATATTCCTCTCTTCAGAATGTCGAAAGTTGTCTCTTCTATTGAGGGCAGGGCAAATAAAGGAATTTGAGTTTGGAATTGGTCGTGTGATTTGTCCAATGATTTCTTGATTACAGCGGACCGGAAGCGAGCGGTTGAAGATCGGAGATGTAAATCGAGTGCATTGAAAATTGGAGTGAAATTATCTTGGGAAGAATCGTACTTGAAAAAGGTCACGTGTAAACTTGACATGTACAACTCGTAACTTTGTGCCAGAAGCATTTTTGAAGAGGTTGATCGCGACTCGACGAATTTTGTCCCAGCTATGCTAACATGATGGCTATCAGAAATGAAGAAGGTGTCTTGCAATGTATTTAATAATTCATAGAATTCTGGGATAAAAAATTGGATAGGTTTTGGATTCGGTGGCAGGAAGATGAGATGAATATACTCCACAATTTTCCTTGCATTCTTGTTGGCAGGGATTGAACTTGATGCATAATTTTCACCAGATTGTACAGCATTCGGATCAAAATGGAGGAAAATGTGGGCAAGACAAGATGTACGTTGACCTTCAGTCCATCCGCCGAAATGTAAGTAATGGATTTTAGAATGACCAAGTGGGTAGAGACAGTGACCTTTAAACCCTGCCTTCTGTTGAGGGTTGGAAGGTTTGACAAAATATTTGATTTTGATGATGGGGTTCTCTTCACTGAAATGCTGGAAATCAGTTTGAGGATGCATGGTGTACAGAATGGTAATGCATGGCTTGAAAATATTAATGTTGACATGGAGGTCAGGGAAATTGTGATGAAGTATTTGTGGAGAAAATCTTCCATGGCTGGATTCACGGGAGAGTGATGACGAGGCGTGAAGGGGGATCAAGATTACGGTAGTGCAGATGAGGAATTGGATAATTTTTTGAATCATGTACATGATGAAAATTTTGATTTTATTTTAAAATTTTAATTTCAATTTTTTCGCAAAACTGCAAGTGTAACATTTCAGTGAAATAACAGCAAGCCGTTGTGACATTGACATTGTGTTCTGTGAATTTGTCATTGAATTCGAAATTCCATTGATTTTGAGTATCCTTTTTATATGGATTTGTGTTCATAACAAAAGACGAAGGTAATTGATCACTAAATTGATGTTCCTGAGTGTCAGTGTCAGTGTGGAGGAAGAAAGGAATAATACAATAGATTTCAAAATGAAAGTTTACATTACAAATGCATAGAAAACTTTTTGAAATATTTTTAATGCACGAATATTTTTTGTACACCTGTATTGAAAGTAGTTTCTGATTTTCAAAACAATTCTTTCCACCTCGGTCAATAATTGGGAGACGAGGACGAAGAAGGAAACTCCGTCATGGAAATTACACTGTATTGTGTATGATAGAGTTGCCTACTTCGTCTTCATCTCCCAACTGAAGATCATGATAAAATGATCTAGGTTGGGATTCCAAAAAATGTTAGAAAAATAATTAGGAAAATGTAGACAACAAGGTGGAAATATTTAGATAGAATATTTTGTTTGTGTAATCTCAGTTGATTGTATATTTGAGAAAGTTGCCTCAGGACATGCTATGCAAGGTCAAATGTTAGTACAGAAGAAGATACAAGTGCAAACATTTTTGGCACATGAGATTGAGGCCCCTTTCCCGTTCCTTGGAGCGGGTAACCATTTAGACAATAATAATATGCCATTCATTTACTACGTGCGAGTCGGGAGGGCACAAAGAATTAATCAAACACTGGACAAATTAAATAAAAATAATAAAATCCGAGTTGTACTTTGGTTTAATCCACCATCTACAGTTATTCAGGATTCTCGTCATAAAACATTAAACTTCCGGTGTTCTGCTTCTTGCAAAAATTTGAAGAAAAGCGAATAAAAATTAATTTTACCGCTATCCACATCCTATCCACATCCTGGCCTTTGTTGTAAGGAACTGAGTTACTATATCACCATGCCGCACTACAAAAACGTTGGTGCGTTGGTGCGAACTCCAGCCATGTTTCTGCTTATGTAATTTGGTACATTGCCCATGTACTATGGGACGAAATCATATAAAATTCGTGCCAAAATTCTGAAATGATTTTAAAACGTACACAAATAGTTTCTACAACTAAATAAACGATTAGGAAGGGTCATGGAGTATTTTAAAGACTATTTTATTTGTTAAAACTCTGTTTATTCGTGTGTACATTCTTCAAAGGAAATGGGACAAATTTCAAGTTGCTAACTAACTTTCAATTTAAAATTAAAAGTAATTATGACACTCTGTGGCACAAAGTTTCAAAATTAGTGAAACTTCATATTTTTGAGGTGTGAGAGTTTCGGCGAGGAGTTTTTTTGTATACTGCATTTTTATTTTTGTGTGTAAATCTAAAGGAAAAACAATTTCAGGTCCACATTCAGAATGACCTTTAGCAGACTCAAAAAGGTCAAACATGACAAAAATTACGGATTTGGGTGCTCAAACTACTCAACTTTCATGCAAAATTACAAAAGTGACAGAAATGCAATTTTCCTTTTTATAATTTTGGCACGAATGCTGATTACCTCGTCCCATAGTGCAATGTAAAGAGTAGTTGTGAGCTATGCTTTTCACCCACACACGTGGAATGCTGTTTTCGTAATAATTTGCAATAATTTTGAAAAGAGGGTGTGGAGGGTTGGTCGTATTAATTAAAACCATTGTTGAGAACAAATGGATCATAAAAAGTTATATTGTGGGTGAAAAAACCATTTTTTGAGACTGCATTTGTCGGTCAAATACGCTTGAAACATTCGTCAAAGATACGTGAATTAACTGGTTATCTCTAGTGGAAAATGTAGTGATTATGATTGCTCTGCGAAAAATTAATTCGGCAGATTTTCCACCCACAAGGCGTTCCAGATTATATATAGAGTTTTGTGACTGAACAGAAGGACTAGTCGGAGAAAAATTAGACAACTGAAGACAAATCGAAGAGACAATTATTCACATATCAAGAATGTTGAGTAACTGGTTTTCCATTTTTGTCGTCTGCCTCGTCCTCTGCCTAATCTTGGCTCAGTCCGAGAAAATGCCATCTAATGCAGTACGTTGTGTTACAACCAGTAAAATCACTCTTTTAATCTTGAAACTTCAACTAAGCTACCTTGTACTGTAATTCAATGTCTTTGAACGATTTTTTAATTGAGTAGTACTCACGAAGAAGTGGAAAAATGGAGTCATGCTTACTCCCCTCATTTCAATTATTTTCCCTTTTTTATGTATAAAAGTTTTGTACATTTTGAAACGTAATTTGTTCTCCTTTATTTTGTCCACAGCTTCACCTGACCCAGGAAGACAAGAGAGAATGTAAAAAGATAGCGGGCACATTCGTTGAAGGTTGGAGAGTCTTTGGCAAGGTAAGTTGTGCCCGCTCCCAAATATGTCACCACCCTCCTTTTCTCCTGGTTCAGAATGACCTAGTGACCATACGGTAGAATGGCCTAGATTCTGTGTCCTTCCATAGTCCCCGTCCTTCATTTCTATACACCCTCAGAACAGAAGGGAAAGTTTCCCCGGAAAAGGGTAAAATTTTGCCCGGAGGAGTGGAACTTATACGGGAAACTTCAGGAGAAGCTCAAGTCATTTTCCCCGGAAGAAGCTAAAAATTCCCGGGAAGAGTGGAATTTTCCCTCCATCTCGGGATATTTTCCCTTCTTCCGGGGAAAGCAGTTTCCTTGTTTTTCCGTGGAGAATTCTTACCTTCTGAAGGTAAACTTTCCCTGCAAAATCCACTTTCCACCCAACATTTTTCCTTCTATTTTAAGAGCGTCCTATATTTATGAACAGCTGCTCTGAGCAAATCATAATTATTATTAAATATTTTTAATTGTCTGTGTGGATAGGCGTGCAAAGTGATGTGCCAGGTTCGACCTCTGTTTTCGAATTCCGTTGAGTCCCACTCTTTTCAATGGCCAAACCATCATGCCTGCACATCAAAGGAGGGTAGGCCGGGGACTTGTGTCTCGGACGGATCCTGTATGCATATTAAGAGCTAGCCCAATTCACTATTTCTTTGGTCAACCACAACTACAAGAGGTGTAAACCACAATAAGGAATTACGTCAATCCGATAGTCTTAATGAACTTTGAAAAGTTGGCAGGAAATTTGCAAACATGCTTCACGTTTCTAGTGTCAAATCAAATGTTCTTACATCAATCTGTTTCCAAATTCTTTCCTCAATAAATATAATTTCTCGATTTAATTTGCATCACTGAAAGAGGGTAGAATTGAAATTCCTGAAAAATTAATCTTGCCTTTTTCACAGTAAAAATTCACCCTACAGCTTAAATGGCAATGCATTAAATACATTATTCCGCAATATTATTTCATACAATTATCAGAATGTTTGTCACAAAAGTTTGTTTAAGGAAATAACCTGAATATTTTCATATCCGGATAAAACTCTGAGGATAATTCTCTTTTAAGTACGTCAACTTTGGAAAATCTTAAAAGCATTTTTTTCTTCAATTCCCTACTTTGTTTTCAAATCTGATGGGCAGAAAAATTAGGACGAAAAGATTAAGACACAAATCCGTCGTCCTTGACCATGAAGCAAACAGAATCCCATGGTGCGTATGTAATTATTGGAGGACCGAAGGGTCCAGGTGAAGGGATTCTTGGGAGACTTGAGCCTTAATGGAATTCAGGTGTAAGTGGGGAATTATCTTTGCCTAATTATGTCAACGTCCGTCTCAAACGAACTTTCCCATCACATTCTCCCAGCATCTCGAACTGAGCAGCCATCCTTCTCTCCTTTTCACACAATTCCACCAAAAAATTATTATTACTTTAATTGCCCAGCAAAAATAGTCATCCCTTCCTGACTCCAATTGTCCTCTCGACGAATTGTCCTCTCGGCCAATTTGCCTCGACAAATTGTCTCTCGTCCAAATGTCCTCGTCCAATTGTCTCTCGGCCAATTGTCTCTCGTCCAATCGTCCTCGGCCAAATAGGGTCTCGGCCAATTGTCTCTCGGCCAATCGTCCGTGATTCCTTCCTGACTCCCTCTCAACTTTGTGCTGATATGAGGTCAATCATATTAATTCTCTTTTTGCTCTCCTCCTCCTTGGAAAACATCTTCAGAGCAACAGAAAGTTTGACTCCACAAAATAAAAAATTTTTTGAAATCTTTGGCTTCAAAAATGGTCAAGACTCACGACAAAGGCAGGGGTCAGTGACACCATGTACCTTGGCCATGACCTCAACAACTCCGGCTCCAATTCCACTTGTATGCCGAGTTATGGCCGGGTCAGGTCAACCGAACAACAATTTCCACCAATCAGCACAAATAAATCCAATTCTTGTTGGCCTCGGGTCATTTTCCAGACCAATAGAAGTGACCACGAAGGAACCATCCATCCCAGTTCCGGGCACAGTCAAACCTGTTCCTTCAAGGCCAGAACGAATCCCGGGAGAAACACCCGCTATGCTCTCTTCTCCGAATAATACAATTGTATTCCTCGCTCCCTTCATCCCTTCAGGATTTGGCTATGTGAATCCTTCCCAGACACAACTTGACACGAAATGCCCGCTGTATCCTTTCTCGGGGAAACCCCTCTGCTCCATGATTGACACTCTGGACACACTTCAGCTCCGAAAAATCCACGACTACATTCTCAAGGCAGGTCTGGAGCAACTCTTCCTGGTCACGAGTGAGTGCATCTGACATTTATTATCATTCCTAATTAAGAAATAAAATCAAACTGATAATTTTCTAATGTACAGACAACTACACATTTCTCGCACCGGCTGACCCTGCATTTGCCGCTTTACCCGCCTGGTTTCTGGCCAGTTTGGATTCGGACGAGAAACTGCTGAGAGCGGTCATTTTGAATCACTTCATCAAGGCTGACGTCCCACTCGAGAGTTTTGGAAACGATTTCCTCATTCTGAATGCCCGTCCCGGAGGAAACCGAATCCGGAGCAATACATACTTTCCCCATCTACCCTACGTAATCTCCCGCCAATTTTCACGTACCTTATTTGAAAAGGATGAGGGAATTAAATTTTGATTTGACTTTCTCAGAAAACCTACACTTTGGACGGATCGAAGGTCATTCTGGGTGACCTGCTCATTCACAATGGACGTCTCAATATTTTGAACAGGGTCATCGTCCCAAATCCCCGGAGAAATGCTGCTCAGTACCTCCAACAAATTCCTGAATTTTCCGGTTTGTAATAATTTCGATAGACTCAAATTTCTTTTTATAAAATTTGTCGGCTAATTCAATTGTGGTTTTTGATGTCAGATTTTCTGTCGGTTGTCGTCAAAGCGAATATGATGGAAGTCCTTGAGGGCTCTGATCCTATCACTATTTTTATACCAATTAATGCAGCACTTGAGACTTTTGACCTGGACAGCTTGAAGGGCAACGAATCTGCCCTGAAAAGTAACCCCCATTTATTTACTCTTTAAATGTCGATTAAGTGGGGAAGGGAATTTAAATGTCGATGGATTTTGTGCAGATTTCGTGAGCTACCACATTCTCCACGGCACATTTTACAGCGAAGGATTGGTGAACGGTCAACACCTAACAACACTCCTGGAGAAGGAGGTCAAAGTTTCAGTGACCTCGGATGACTTTACCAGTAAGAATATACAAGTAACGTTGACTTTGTTGAGGAATTGCACTCTTAGACAAAAAAGGGAAAATTTCCATCCAATGAGAGTAAAACCCTACAAATAAGTGGAAAATTCCACCGAAAAGAGTAAAGTTTCCACTTATTTTTACGATTTTACTCTCATTGGTGGAAATTTTCCCTTTTTGTCTAAGAGTGTGGAGTCACTGATTTGACATTTGCGTTTTTTGCAGAGACTCTGAGTTTTGTGAACAATGTGAATCGTGTGCTGAAAGCGGACATTCCTCTTCTCAACGGAGGTAAAATCAATTGAAATAGGGTCAAGGGGTCTATACTGTTTTAAGATGAGGATTTTTCTGGTCATTTTTAGTGGCTCACGTGATGAATGGGGTCATGTCGACCGACCCGGAGTTTTACCTCCACCAGCAAATGGCCGAGTTTCCCAATTTGAACTTTGGGACTCTCAAGAGACGCCACTTTTCAATTTCTGACAATTTAATCTGAATCCCAGCTGGACACACGCTTAATTTGTTTTTGTAAATTAAATATAGCCTTGGAATAGTTCGGTCTTAAAATTTTCAAAAATTGTTTAGCCGGCTTGGATCTTACGGACCATTGAACAGTATGAACTATATGGAGTTCCAGCCTCCTCACGGACTTTGTTTACACATTGGCGTTGAGGATCAACCAATTTTCAAGATTTACAGATGAAAATGAAGAAAATGAAATTTTACAGCTATTTAACGATTTTGTCCATTCCTGTACACCCATTATCTATATTCCCAATAATTTGCTAAACTTTGTCTCCTATAAATTAAAATATTGACTTTTGTCAGTTTGCATACGAAATAAAATTATGTGGTGTAAAATTTAAAACAATCATTAAAACAAATTGTTAGACTACGACGCCACTCAGTCATAAAATTGAGTCTCCGGGTCCACAAACTTTAGAGTTGGTATTTTTGAAAGTCCACATGGTCCATGATTGATGTTTATTTTCTTCGTTCGTATTCTATCCCAAAAGGAAAACCTAATTTAAATTCCTCAGTTATTTTAGGATTCCACATTGCCAACTAAAACTTGTTGCGATCAGTCAAAATAATGTGATGGTGTCTGGGAGAACAGCTGTAAGACAAGTGAAAGTTAACTGGAGATTTTTTCGATCTGCAAATAAATACAAATTGTCCCAAAGAGTTAATCATGTCAACAAAGTTGATCAATGAAAGTTATCTTGCGATTACCTCCCTCGAAACTAACTACAAACCCCAAACGCGACGTCAATGGTAATCAAAATGGAAAGCACACACGCTTTTCCTGGAATTGTGATAGCACCCGATAACAATTACAACTTTATTCAGCTGTCAAAAAAGCTCGTCCACTCAATGGGACACATGGACGAAAAGGAAATGTCATTGACAATGACATTCGATACACAAACGTTGTTACTGTATAAATTTTAATTCTGTCCACCTGTCCTCACTTTTTTCTTTGTAGATTCTCTTGCCCCGCGGTGGGTAAATTCAAACATTATTATGCTTCCTAGCGAGAGAATTTGAATTTCCCACCGCGGGGCAAGAGAATCTACAAAGAAAAAAGTGAGGACAGGTGGAGAGAATTAAAATTTATACAGTACACATACTTTGTTTCTTTTGCCAGTTCCACCATGAAATTATGGTTAGTTTTCACCAGTCTCTTTCTGTACACTAATATGAGTTCCAGTCAAGTCACTGCAGAAATAAAGGGCAGAAATCCTGCAGTGGACACTCTAGAGTTTGTCCAAGTCGTGAGTTAAAAAATTCAGCTTTAACTTTAGTCACAATTTTTTACTTGACTGAAGGCTGTGGTTGTGGCTTCAGGTTTTTAGGCATGGAGACAGAGAACCTGAGACAATCCCGGAGGGGTCAGCTCTCCTGACAAACGTGAGACTCCACTTTCATTTACATTTTGTCCTGTGTTCTTTGATTAATTGTTTTAATGATGGACAGTTGGGGAAGAAGCAAATGTTCGACTTGGGTCGACTCCTTCGACATCGCTATAGCCATCTTATCCAGTCAATCTACGACCCATCAGAATTGTTCATTGTCAGTTCGTCCTTTGGCCGTGCCATTCAGAGTGGCAGTTGTGTCGCTTTGGGACTTTACCAAGACTTCAACCTGGCAGCCAATTGGAGTGGCGACGTTCACATTTCCTTTGAACCAATCCCTGTCCAGACAATTCCTGAGGGCCTTGACAACGTACGCATGCCAGTAATTAATCTGAAATTTTAATGATGAGTAATTAGACAATGACCTTGTCACAGATTCTGTATGTGGACGCACCCTGCCCAAAACGAGACAACATTTTTCTCAAACGAATGGCCGATCTAAGCGACGCTTTCATCCGGGAGAATCCGGATTTGTTTGAATACTACAGAAAGAATAATGGGGACCCGGGAGTCTTCGACAGATGTTCCAGTAACCTGGAAAGATTTCTCGTCATCAACGAAGCTCAGGAGAAATTCTTCTACTCGGTCAGTCCACTCGCTTCTGGGACAAGCCAAGACAAACCAAAATGACACGACAATTATTTCATTTTAATTTTTGTTTTTGTTCCAGATAGCTCACAATGAAAGTTTACCTGATTGGACGCTGCCTCTGTTCAAAATGAATGCCTTTTCCTACCCAACGTCCAAGAGGATCCTTCACGTACAGCAATCTGACCCGGAGTTTACGAAACTCTTCAGTGGACCCTTCATCCAGCTTCTCATTAACAACTTCCAGAGGAAAATGGGAGGTCAGGGAAACACCCGGGTGATTGCCTACAGTGGTCATGATAGGAATCTGGCTTCTCTGCTCAAAGCTGTGGGTTTAACGGCGAGGAAGTACACTCTAGAAGAAGATTCATTCTTTTCGCCTGATTATGGCGCTGCTCTTGTCATTGAATTACACAAGAATAGGCAAATAGACGGATATTTCTTACGGGTGAGACATTACCAGAATTTATTCTAAAGTTTATAATTGGAATATCCCGTTTATTGAGAATTGTGTGTGCAGTTTTGGTACAGAAACAATTCCACAGAAGACTTGGAAGCGTTTGTTATCCCTGAATGTGGAGATCCATGTGACCTGGAACAGTTCACGCAGATTGTTCAGAAAATGATTCCAGCGGAATTTGATAAAGAGTGTCAGCTGACCCCTGACCTTTCTGTGTTGGGTTCATTTCAAGTTGGAGCAGTGTTCATTTTATTGTTAAGTTCATTGATTGTAATCACAATTTTTGTCATTCCTTTGTTGAGAAGGAAAGTGACGAGGAATCCTTATGAAAAGCTAGTATGAATCAAAAGACTGATCCTGAAAAACACATGAAATTTCAAGGGAGAGATCACTACTCGCATTTTTGTAAGAAGTTCGCCACCGCTATTTAAGTTTTTTGTAAAATCAGGAAATAAATCCTATGACGTTTCATTATTCACTCATTTGTGTTGTAACTTCCCTATTCAAATGTCAGACTCCGACGCCGTTCCATTTCGATAGTAGATTCTTACTGGAACATTCTTGTTGTAAATGTATCTGCTCACATTTCGACCTCTCGAGGGAAGCAATCGCCAGAAAAGTTGTCTATTTCAACATTTGCAGGAATTTGTCAGGAAGACATGGATATTGGATTCAGGAGAGTCGAGACTTATTTATTAGATTGTTATAAAGTGGGATTTACTGCCACTGGCTACGGGAAAAATTGCTGCAAATGGCACACATTACGATTTTTTGTTCTTTGGTGGAATTTATGTTGTACATCTCCATGGTATTCCACAAGCATAATTCACACAATTTTGTTTGTTTCATTTGTTTTGCATAAAAATTTTATTAGACTAATATTCTCACACGAACCGTACCGTACTCTTGTATTCATTCCAAGTTTGACTTTCAAAGAGCGGACAAGAAAATTGAAGTAAAATGTCCTTTGCTTTGTGCAAAATGTTCAGTGATAAGAAAGTGATTGAATCTTCGACTCTCAACTTGGAAAATAAAACAAAAAGAAACCGGAGTCAAAAGACTTCTGAGCCATATCATAAATGGACGACGGAGGAAACTCTCAAAATTTTGTCTCACATTCATCACGAGATTCAGAAAGGATTTGCAATTGGGGTATTTTAATTAATTGTTTTTAATAATACAAAAAATATTTGACAACTTTTTAAAATAATTTACCAAAATAACGTATACACAAAAAGTTGTTAGTGAAATTTTATTTGATGAACCGAAATTCTTGTTCATAATTTAGAAACCATCGGCCAGGATTTACTACACCGATCTGTTGAACAAGTGCAAATTGACTGGTGTGACCGTGTCAAAAGTTTACAGTGCCGTTCGGACAATCCATAGGAAGTACAGCAAAGCCATCGTCATTTTAGAAGGGTCGACAGGGGAACAAATTAAATCTACACATGGAGAACCTGCCTTATTCGGTATGTAATTTTTCACTGTACTTTTCTCTTTTAAAAAAAAGCTAATTAATTTTAAATGTTCTAATAATTGTTATTGTGGATGTGTAGCTCTCATGGAGAAAATGTGTCCACACTTCAATTTGTGTCATTCAATTTGGAGTGGAAAGGGTAGGATCCCTTCCAAAGGGACCAATAGTTCAACTAATAAATCATCCGTGAGTTCCATTTTGCCTCCTCCTGGTAATCATGAAACCCGAAAAGCCAGTGAAAATCCTTTGGATTTAGAACAAAGGATAAAATTGGAAAATGTTGAAAATTTGGATTTTAAAAATCATGCTGGGTCGTCAATGGAAGTTGACTTGGATTCTGTGTCTGACAAAAATCTTCAGAAGAAAGTAGACCAACCTTCAAGCACAATTATTCTTGAGGATGAAAGGCAGAATAAATGTAGAGGTCAGAGTCCTCATCGACATGATTCTACACCCCGGATTCTGTCTCACAGTATCAGACGTCGTTGCAGGGTAGTCAGAACAGTGGGAGGTCAAAGAAGGTCAGAAGATGAAAGTTCAACTGACAATGAGGATGATGAGACGGATAGTGAGAGTGAGATGGCGACTGAATATTTGGCTCAAATCCTGAGTCAAAGGAATGAAATGTTTAGGATGAAAGTGGAAATGGACAGAATGAAATTGGAATTTGAGAGGAAAAAGTGGGCAGTCAGTTTGGAAATTGAGAAGAGAAAATATGAAATGGAAAGGAGACTCGAGAGTAAAAGAATGGAAATACAGAATAAAAATATTACCCTGGTATAGCAAGATTGAAAGGAAGGGAGAAGGAAATTGAGTCAGAATTGGAAAAGTTGAACGGAATCGAATTTAATCGTTGTTAAATATTATTATCTAGTTTATTTGACTGTTTAGCTGTGCTAGTTTAATAATGATATGAATGAGTTGAATTATGTTTGATGTTGAAAGTTGAAAGTTGATTGTTGAAACACGCTGAATGTTTAATTACTACAAATAAATTGCTCAATTCTTAAAATTCTCAACCAATGCTTACACAAGAGTGTTCAAATCCGATAAGTAATTTGTGTTGTCATGTGAGTCAAGTTTTGTGGACGAATCGTGAAAACAAAAACTGCTATTGGGCTAGTGGAAATGTTAATAGGAAACACACATGTCCTTAAATGATCCAGACACTAAACCGTTATAAAGATGAAGGCTACAAAGTAGAAACGAATTGCAATTTCTCATGTAAATTAACTTTCATTTCAATGAAACCCAATAGGATTAGTTAATGTATATGAAAAAAATGTAGACAAAAGTGGGTGGTGTAATAGAGAAATTTATTTAAAATTAGCAGTTTGAAGATACAGTGCACCTTCGTTCTTCATAACGTCCTATCACACTAAATTAAGGACAATGGCGTTGAAGTTGAGCAAAAGAAATTTCTTGGTGTTTTAACTTTGTTGATTACGCATTTTATTTGCAGGATAATTTTACAATAAATAGCAGATCCAAGAATTGTATTGGCCCATTTCCCAATAGAATTTGTCAATTTATAAGCAGAGGATTTTACAAGAATGAGTAGTGAATAGACTTGTCAGAAATTTATTGATACCTTAACCGAAAGCGGGAGTCTTCAACCCATCTTTTTCGTCTACGAGGTGCTATCTGACTGATTGAATGTGAATGGCGTTGAAGTTGAACAAAAGAAATTTCTTATTATTTTGATTTTATTTACTAATTTTATATCCAGGATAATATTACAAGAAATAACTGATCCAAGAATTTGCATTGACCCATTTTCCCACCACTTACATATCACAATTAGGAATTTTGGTACGTAGCAAAACCCGGATGTTCACCACAATTTGCATTTATTGTCAGGATTCATGGGAGAATTTTTGGGACAACTCCAGGCTTCTGCAAATTTCTCTGAATTTTGTAAGACACCCCAAACTCGGAATTTCCCTGGACTGTGGACATCAGTCAGCAGACGATTTTGTTCAGCCTCCGGACTTGTATTTACACACCAAATCTACACACACAAGAAATTGTTATCCTTCATTGCGAATCTAAATTATTAATTTAAGTTTAGTGGGATTTACGGTAGAGAAGCCGAGGAAGAATAATTGTTTCGGAGTCAAATCCTCCAATCCCGGAAGTGGGAGTTCCTCCTTCCCTCCATTTTGTGTCTTCAGCCAGTCTTCGTATCCCTTGTAAGCTTGCCTCAATCCTCCGTTGTCTGCAATGTTTTCTCCGGCTGTCAAGGCCCCATTCACATTTCCATGTGGAGTCTGAAAAGAGCTGTACTGGTCAATCATGCACTTTGCCCTCTTGTTGAACTCCTCCTTGACGGAGGCACTCCACCAATCCTCCGCATTTCCTTTTGCGTCATACTGACTTCCTGCCATTTCCATTATGCAATCAAACCACAATCTTTACCTCCAGTTATAATATAAAACAGAAATCCTCACCTTCATCGTCAAAACCATGCGTGACCTAAAATCCAAATTATTTTTGAATTAAAAATCCTACTTTACACTAGTTTAGAATTCTAATCATTCGAAAATACCTCATGACCGATGACGACACCGATCCCCCCAAAATTTATTGACCTGTCCAAAATTATAAACATTTTTGAGAGTCCTCAATAATTAACTTACTTTAAATTCAACAATTTTCAACTCACGCTGGACTGCCATGACTGAAAAAAGGAGCAGTCAAAATCCCAGCTGGAAATGCTGGAAATCAAAAAATATTTTCCATTTCAAAATCTACTCAACATAAAGTAAGCACTTTAGTTTAACTTTACTTACTAATAGAGTTTACTTCTGGAGTGTACATTGCATTCACATACACCGGATGAGAGTCCATTCTGAGAAGTATTTTATAAAAATTCTGAGTGTAATTTTTATTAAAAAATATTTTCAATTTCAATTTTTAAAAACTCACTCATTTCTTTTTGTGGGTTCTCGCAAAATTTTGAATCCTTTGTTACTGTTCCATTTGAGAAAATTCAAATGATTTTCAAAATGATCCTCATTCACTTGAAGCTGTCACGGCAAATTAGAGTTTTAAATTAATAATCTCCAAAATATGATTAATATTTTTAGTTTAGTTTCTGTACCTCATGAAAATATTCATCGACTGCACTGCTATTTTTCATCCATTCTGGATAGGCAATGAATTGACTCATCGACTTTATTTTATTCATTGCTTTCCCTTTCGTTGACCCATCCATCCAATCAGCCTCCTCCAAAAACGCCTCGAAAGCCGCACGTAAATATCCAACCATGTCATTTACCTAATCACAATTAAATCCAGATTTAAAAATTTTTCATAAATCACTTTAAAATTTATGTCAAAAGAAGAGAAATTCACTTTGTTTTTAGAATCTGCAGGGAAATATTTCTCTAGATACTTGACCCCCACTCCATAACCCAGAACGTAATATTGACTAGACAAGTCCACATCCGAACACGTGACCTCCCTATAAAATCATCGAACCGAAAATCTCGTGATTTCCTCCTTCAGAAACTTGCAATTTTTTATGTCCAGATTTTTTAAAATTGGCAAGTGGTGACCTTTTCTCTTGTTCCTTCAGTCCACTCATGACCTTCACAAATTCGAATTGGATTTGTCGCATTCGATCCGTCGTTTCTCCCAAAAGATTCGCAGTCACTCTCCACTGCACATAATTCGCGAGAGTGTCCAACGGAGTTTCTGCCAAAATGTCCACCAACTTTTTTAAATATTCAGGCTGGAGAACGATCAGTTCTTCGTCTTCCTTGAGTTGATCCGTGTCAGCAAAAACATCTTGAAGCATTTCTTGCCAGTCGATCTGAAATTTTAAAAATAATTCACAGGTAAATTTATTCTGTTTCGTTTGAAACATTTTTATAATTTTTTTCTAAACTGACATTTACAATGGATTCGTTGGACTGTTTCTGTAATTGTCCAAAATCTCTCAATTTGTATGGATGATACACATTTTGTACGTTCCGCCTTTTCTCGCCTGTCGCTGAAATGGCTGCTAATTTTCTTTCGAATTGAATCATTTCATCAATTTTCTTATTTAGATATTCTTCATCGATTGGCTTTCCAGGATTCATTTGTTGGTCATTCAACTCTGAAATAGCGTCATGTACATATTGGCGGTAAGCGTCATGTCGATTCTTGAACTTGATGGGGTCAAGGAGAATGTCACGAGGGAGGAAGAATTCTGGTTGGTCAAGCTAGGAAATGAAATATGAAAACTTTAATGGATTTACATGTGCCAAGATTTGAAAAGTTTACCGGATTTCCAGTAGACTTACATAAACCACGTGACGATCAGTGTTTTTCATGTCGGCCTTGACTGAAATTTCCGCCAAGAGGTTGTAGTCAAGATTTTTCCTTAGTTGTCCAATAACTTTTTGTAAATTGAATTTGGACACATTCCAATTTTCACGCTCGATTATTGGGAAATCGCCAAATTCTCGGAGGACTTTGACGAGTGGCTCGAGTCCACGACTACTCATTGCATCTGAAAAATACATTTTATTCAGTGAAATATTTAATCAATCTTTTTTGACCGCAAATATTCTAGTAAGGCCAACCAGTATTTTTGCAGGCAGAGTAAAATTTTTTGACCCGGATCAATGCGGACACATCATCCTTCTCGATTGGGCTGGACACGATTTCTGTGTAAAATTAAAAATTAAATTATTTGATATTTAAATATTGAGTACAAAACGCAATAAATTAAAGACTGAAAACCTTGGATGTGATCGTTGAGTTGTTTTGCAATGATGCTAAATTGACTCCATTTAGAAGATGTGGCTGGTCGCGGATTATTTTTCATCCAATTCCCACAAGAATATTCATAAAAATCTTGGCATGGATCCACTGTCCTGTTCAGGCTACTGAGTAACCTCTCCACTAATGTGTTTGATGTCAAAGGTCATGAAAATATTTGTAATTTTGTCGTAGTTGTGATAATTTTGTACCTGTTTTCCGGCATCCTTCAGTCTCACAAACGCCATTACCCACCTTTGCTTGGATGTGTTTCGCATTGATAATGTGAAATTGTACATTCAGTGCAATAGACAAGGCAGTGATACTGAAAAGGCATACAAATTATAATGGAAATGTAGTGAGAAATTAAACTTTGGACCGTAAATGGAAATCTTAAAATTAATTCTGTCCAAATCTTTATTGTGTATTTTTTGTGCTGCTGCAACGCCGATTATTGAGTTTCATTCTGGATTTGGTTCATAACGGCTAAAGACACAATGGTAAAAAAGTTTCCAAGTCACGAAAGTATTCTTTATTTATTTGCTTACATTAATAATTTCAGATGAGTCGCCATAATTGAAAATAAAAAAAGATTGTAGTTCAATTGAGACCACTACACGAAATTGTGAGACAAACTTTGTTCAACGTAAAAGACTATTTTATTTTTCACCCAAACAATTTACGCATATAAAATACGAATTCATGTCTACGTCAGAGCCAAAGTAAATGTAGCGAACGGATAATTTATCTTATGTAGAAGTAGAACTGTACATACCATTTATTAAACAAATTAAGTGATAAAACAAAAATTATTGAGCCGTCATTGGAATTAAGGATTGTGAGGAGGATGCAGAGAGGAGGATCCGCGGAAGTTGGTCGACATGTGGCTCGGTCAACCACAGAAAACGTTTCCAGCAGAAACAGCCTCACTCCCAAACTGACTGTCGTCACTCCCAGAGTGTGTCGATAAAAGTGATGGAGAAATAAGGATCAAAATGAAAATACGCATTCGTCGCGTTCATTTCAAATTCAAATAATTCTTCTTTAAATTTCTCTTTAACAACATTGTATCTACGATTACAATTAAATTAGAGGATTAAATATTCAAATTAATGAATTTTCGGGTGTGTGCAAGATTATTCAAACACTGGACATATCATATGTAGATGTTAAATGCCTATTGGACGGAAAAATTAATTTTTTATTGACAAAATCATTATTTGCAAAGCAATCCTTTCAATTGGCAAAACTCCTTTCCTACTTGAAATGGAATAATTGTTAAATATTATTCTATATCTAAGTGAAAACCATTTCAGCTCGAATTTTTTCGTACGACGTCGAAGTTTCACATAAATTTTTTCAATCACTCGTCCTCAATCTCCATGTAATAAAATTTGGAACTTTTTCCCATCCGTTATTTTTTGTGACCATCTTTTCAAGGTCAACATTTTAAAATTGAGAATATGCTTCAGCGCAAGAAATCCTCCGGAAAAAAGATTAAAAAACATAACAAGTCTTTGTTGCACACTCGGCTATTGCATTATTTCCAATGAATGAATCGTGTCTCAGGTGCAGACTCAAAACACAAAAATTTTAAATTTATTTATTCGTCCTTGTAACTTTTGCTTGAACGTCTGTCCATGATTTTGTTTTGACTCATTTCGCTGGAACAATCTGTACACGCTGGAATGGCGCTATTATCATCTGGAAATACTTTAGACTTCGCAGGTCGCAGAGTTTTGGTCACTGGCGGTGGTCGAGGTAATTCATAAATCACGTGACTCTACGCTTTCGCAAATTACTTTCACATGTAATAATTAATTTAGGAATCGGACTTGCAACTGTAAAATTATTTTTGGAGTTGAAAGCACAAGTCGTTGTGTTCGACAATGACGAAAGTTTACTAGAAAAATTGGCCCATGACCTCCCAACAGTGAGGGGAATAAAAGTTGACCTGGGTGACTGGGAAGCTACGAAAAGGGCCACTGAGGCTGTCCTACCTATTCATCATTTGGTGAACAATGCAGTCATCGCAGAGACGATGGATGTCCTTGACATTGACGAAGGGATGGTTGACAGGTGGAGTACTTATTATTAAAATTGAGTTACTTAAACTTTGAATGACAATTTCGTGTATATTTTGGTGCAGGCAGTTTGCAGTGAACTTTAAGGCGGCGTTGAATGTGAGTCAAGTCGTGGCCAAGGGAATGATCAGGGACGAAGTCAAGGATGGGACGATCGTCAGCATGAGTTCAATTGTAATTCAACAATTAATTATTCCTATGAATTCATTGAAGAAAATCAAATTAACTTTCAAAGTTTTAATTATCGGATCTCAGGTGGACACATCGAGCCAAGAGTAGCCAAGAGCGCACTTTACAGCGCAGCCAAAGCTGCACTGGTCATGTTGAACAAAAATCTGGCATTAGAGTTGGGTCAACATGGAATTCGGGTCAATTGTGTCCGACCAACTATGGTCAACACTGATTTGATTGCGAATTTACCAAGCGATTACAGAGATTCCTTGACCAAAGCATTTATCGACAGAATGACACTCAAGAGACTTGCAGAGACGACTGAAGTGGCTCGGGCTGTGGTCCTTCTGTCCAGTCCATGGACATCCATGACGACGGGCAGTTGTCTTACAGTCGACGGTGGTTTTGGAATATCTTAGTAGATAAAAACTGTGGCTAAACTGATTTTTATACTGACACACTTGATCATACAAGTGAACAAATTTTGTGTATTTACAATAATGTGCGTATCAAAAATGTAAGCAGAAAATAAAGTTGTCAAATTGTATGCTATCAAATGACAAGATTAATTATGACTCTCCCTTCTACTACACACGAATTAGGAGCAGATTCCACTGGTCGGCGTCAAAGCTTCTCTACGTTTTCTTCGTTCTCACGCAATCAATTTGTAATAAGTATTCGCTCATGAATACTTCTGGATATTCTTCAAGGTCAGAGTTTGATTTTTGGTCTATCGGTCAAGTTGCTAGGAGGAAAACCTTCAATGGAAAGTCATCTCATTGATTTCATGCCCCTCTAGTTGTTAATTTTATTGCCACTGTCAATTTTATAGTTGAACTGAAAAATTCATTGAAGAAAGAAATCCTGCCTTGTTGACTCCTTGTTTAATTTAAAAGTAGATAGAGATGCTAAGCGTATGGAATTAAAAGGAACATGCTACTTGACTAGTGACCAAAGATTTCCATAATGGCACAGGATTCACAGCTTCTATTCCTACTTGACTCAAATCAAGTTTTTTGACTAAACTGAAAGTTGTTTTCTTTTTTGTCCACTTTTCAAGGCCAAATATTTGTTATTTTACTGTAAAGGATGCTTATTCACAGCTAATGTTTATGATTTATTGAGGACATAACAAATCAGTATACAATTATTAATTCCACTTCATAAAATCTCTGCCTTTATTAGCAACAAATTACTAAATTTCAACCAACAAGTAATATTGGCGAAAGCAAAACCAAGTTTGCAAAGACTCGACTTGACAAACCGGCTGTCCTTGTCATTCTTGTTTAATCTTGTCCAGACATCTCATCCCTCTCTACCTCTTCATTCTGACAAAGCGAAACGAGAGTGGCAGCTGAAATGGACCAGAAGACATCGCCTGGAAGTATTGACTTTACGGGTCGCAGAGTTTTGGTCACTGGCGGAGGTCGAGGTAGGCCAAAATTAATCTAATTAAAAGGGAAGGGAATTTTAAACTGGGATATTTTGATGAAGGGATTGGCCTGGCAGTTGTAAAACTGTTTTTGGAGTTGAATGCAGAAGTTGTCGTATTTGACAAAGATGACGCATTGCTGGAAAAATTGACTCGTGACCATCCAACAGTTCAAGGGGTCAAAGTTGACCTGGGAGACTGGGAAGGAACAAAGAAGGCAACTGAGGCTGTCTTACCAATCCATCATTTAGTGAACAATGCCGTCATGTTAGAAACAAGGAGGGTCCTTGAGATTGATGAAGAGTCCTTTGATCGGTGGGACCCTTGTCAAATTAAAACCATATCTAGAAATATAGACTAAAGATGAATTAAATTGTGGAACAGGCAGATCTCGGTGAATCTGAAGGCGGTGCTGAATGTGAGTCAAGTGGTGGCCAGAGGGATGATCCGAGATGGGGTCAAGGAAGGGACGATCGTCAGCATGAGTTCTCTCGTAAGTATTTTGTTACGATTTATTTTGAAAATGTGTCTTATCCGATTGCGATGACTGTAAGAAATTCTTGTCATAAATGGATTTGCTAGGCAGACACCATAGCGTCAGTTGATTTGACAATGTACTGCATTGCCAAGGCGGCTGTGGCCATGTTGACCAAAAATCTCGCGCTGGAGTTGGGCCAGTATGGAATTCGGGTCAATTGTGTTCGCCCTTCTCTTGTCAACACTGAATTGATTGCAGGGATGCCTAAAGAGATGAGTGACGGGATAAAAGAAGGGCTTTTTCGTCGCATGGCACTCAAGAGGTTGGTGGAGCCGGTTGAGATTGCCCGGACTGTCGTTTTCCTGTCCAGTCTCTGGGCTTCAATGTCAACGGGGACTTCAAGCACCGTCGACGGCGGCTACGAGAGTTCATTTTAATATTTTTAACTTAAAATTTTTAAGAACTCTCCATGAGGGAAATTTTTAGAGTGTTTTTGCTATGAAAATGTTGTCTGTAAAAAATGAGAAGAAGCTAAAGTAATTTTTGCTCAAGTATTATGAATTTAATTAGTAAAAGTAACATTTGAATGCAAAATCTAATCCTGCTTTAAATTAATTTTCTACGAGAAAATTAACTTTCACATCTTTCAGTTATTACACACAACTTGGACGCCACTTTATTGCTTCGTCGAACTTTTGATTGCAAGTAAATTAATAGGTGGGAAATTCTTTAACCCTGCAACCGTTGAGACTCAAACGAACTCTCATTATTCTGGTATTTCCACGTAATTACTTGCCAAGTAATATAAAATGTCCCTGGTTGGGACTTCCTCTTCCGTCCCTTTATGAAATAAGGAATTTTCCCAAATGAAAATCATCCCGCTCCCTTAGGAAAGGGTACACACGCACTCAAGTCACTCAATGGGATTGCCCATTTTTATTATATTTACACAACCATTCCTCCCTCCATAATTTCGGGTATAAAAGAGCCTTTTCTGGGCAAGCTAAGCATCATTCCATCTTTTACCTTCCATTTGTCAACTTGAATCACCATTCAGATTCCAATTCTTGAAATTTTTAAAAAATTTCTCGACAATTCAAAATGGCTGTTCGATTTTTCTACACTTTCCTCCTTCTGGCCGTCATTGCCTCAGCTGTCCTCTCCACTCCCATTGACAGTCATGGTAAATTATTCAAACTATTTTTTATTACTTTTCAAATCATGGTTTTTGTCATGTATGGACAATGAGACTTTAATTTTGTACACTTTCCGTACTTTTCAGTGACACTCACTGCGGATGACCAGAATAAAGAGGTCAGAGTGGAGACGGTGAAAGTTGAAGCTGTGGAACCACAATTGACTAGACAAGGCAGACAATTCTTCGGAGGTTATCCGGGGATTTATGGAGGTTACGGCTACCCTGGAATCTACTCGTTAATTGGATATGGAGGGTCAGGGTCATCTGCTTCCGCCAGTGCTTCCTCCTCTTCCGGTGGAATGGGGTAGAAACTCTCAACAAAAGTTATAATTATTTAAACTGTTTTCCATTTAAAATTATGACTGGAACTTAATTCATTTTCGTCAACAATTTTGAGAATAACGTGAGATAGTATAAAAACTTTATGTGGGTTTTTGAAACTATTATTTTGCAGATTTGTCGGGAAGTAAATTGGATACTTTCTCCTCAAACTCCTCATTTGTCTACTTTAATTTTCATTCAATTTCAAATTAGTCAAAATTATTCATTACGATTCCTCTCAAAATTCTGTACTACCGTCTATTATTTTTGTGTCACCATTTTATATTTTGTACATATTTTCTCTGATGTAGGTTGTAAATATTTTATACATTTCAAATTAAACATAAAGTATTAAGACGTCATATAAAATTTTGTCTACATCTAATTGCACATGTAGTCGTACATGAGATGGATGTTCATAAATTAAAAGACTCACGAGCATCTTTTGTACTTGATATTTGAATCATTATAGCAAATTTAATTTGAATTTACATAATGCTTTCTACTAAATCCCATCACACTGATTTGGCAAAACTACGAAATGCACTTGGAGACTCGCTAACTTTTTGAGAATTCTTTTTTATTCATGTTGTACAACTTGGACGCCACTGAGAAATGTATTTTTTCTATCAGTTATACTACGATCAAAAGTTAAATCATCATTGTCTTTGATATTAAAAGCTATTTGGTATTTTCTAGATAAGTAGTCCCATATTTTTTTTGAAAAATATTTATATACCAAAAATAATGCACAGAAACATATTCCGCGTGCAAAAAATTGCTGTAGATTGCAAGTCTGATTTCAAATAAATAATTGCGGCAAATAAATCATGTTTTATTGACTTTCTTTTTGTGCCCAATGGATTAGGAGGTAGGCTGCTATTAGAACTGCTTTCGAGAATAAATTCATTCTTCTCAAAATATTTGCGGGTGGAGGAATGATCGTCGTTTGAGTAATTATTTAGACACAAGGGGCAACTTTCCATTGAGTGGCGTTCAACTTGTAGAAAATTGCATGACCAGCCGAATTCTACTCAAAACTCGTTTTAAGTCTTTTTTTAATCTTGAGAGTTTAGAATATGCTTATTTTATTTAGCAGGAGCCATTGAAAGCTTCCCTCGTCCGAAAAGCGAATCGTCAAAATTTTATGCATTTAATGCAATTTATTTCTTAATACGTACTTAATTTATGCATTTCTTTCACTCGTTCCACTGTAGAATGTGGGCTTCAACGCCGATAACGAAAATTGTCTCCCAATTTGGTCTTTGAATAGGAGATTAGTTTGGTACTCAACATAAGTGCCCGGGCAAAATCTCGAATGGTACAAGACCGAGAAACATGGTCATTCATTTTTGTTAACTCGAAATCAAAATCCATTGCTTGAGAGCATATTTCAAAATTTTTAAAATGGTTGACTATTTTACATAATTTTTACATGTAATTGTCAACATTGTCCTTGAACGATCATGCATGAATACCCAGCCTAAAAAACTGAAATTTTATCTTTGGAGTCAATGACAGCCAAGTTTACTGCAAGCTGGGA
Source organism: Pygmarrhopalites habei (assembly GCA_009870185.1). NCBI lineage: Eukaryota > Metazoa > Arthropoda > Collembola > Symphypleona > Arrhopalitidae > Pygmarrhopalites > Pygmarrhopalites habei. Next base: position 21,336 of record WJFB01000869.1, on the reverse strand, counting down.
TTGGGATTATGATGTCAACTGTTCTTCTGGGCCCGGATATAGAATGGCGTGACTGACCCTTGCCTCGTGTACATCGTCCCATTTTTCCAGCCATTTCACAAGCAATACTTTTTGAGTGGTCTGAGCCCAAAATTCTCATCGACAGGAAATGGGAGACAAAAGGTCGACTGTCCGTCCATCAGACTTCATCACATAATTGACGACCATGTCAAATAGACACACTTCACGATCCCATTTTAATTTGTGCTCTCTTCATTAATGGCACTCCAAATCCACAATTACAACATTTTTATGAAAAGACCAACGATCCATCATAAATGGGAACTACAAGTTTTAATGACAATATTTGTCAATTGCAGTCATTATTCGCGTGGGGAAAACAAAAAGCAAAATAAACTTTGTTCAAAAAATGTCAAATCTTGATTGACCTTGACTTAACAACGTCCAAATACATTTTCACTATTTAAATCGGAATGAATTTCATAACCAACTTTCATTTTCATTTTGCGAGGGTGTCCAGCTTCAAATCATCTCCACTTAAAATACCAGAATATTCATTGAAAAGTCAAGTTAGAGATGCATCCACTCAACATTTTCACTAATCAGGAAGTCGACGCTTTGAAACAGGTTAGCATCATAATCGATAATTGAAGCAATTAAATCGAATCTTGAATTCTGCACACATCAAATTAATGGTTTATAAATTTAAGCTTCGCGAGAATGTGGAAGACTTGGGATTGACTAAGGACGACTACTTTTACATTAAATGGCTTCGTGGTGAGTTCACACAAAAATAAACTGGATAACAATTCGAGTTTAATCATTTTAATCTGTCAATTTCTAGCACGTGACCTGAATATCAAGGCCGCCGAGGAAATGCTAAGAACTGTAATTCTCCCTTCATTTAATTAAAACTGTCACCTACAAAGTAATTGAACGAGTTTTATTTATTGTGTTTGACGTAGTCGATGGCCTGGAGGAAAGAGAATGACATTGACAATATTCTCATGTGGCAGCCTCCAGAGGAATTCGCCCGGGATTTTGCCTACGACATGGGCGGACTGGACAAGGACGGCTCTCCACGTGAGACCTCACTCGATCCTCATTTTAATTCACTCGTGGTTAATACTGATGACAATTAATCTTTCAGTGCTGACTGTGCCCTATGGGAAATTCGACATTCGAAAAGCCGTGGCCAATGGACAAAAGGACGTCTACATTCGATACATGGACCAACTCTGCGAGCGAGCTCTCAACATCCTCGCTCAAATAAATAAGTCTCGACCTGCGAATGACCCCGTGACACAAGTGTTCATCATCTGGGACCTGGAGGGATTCTCTCTCAAACAAATCACGGCTCGTGGAAGTGAGTCGAGTTTAAGACTAAGAGCTTAAATAAAGTATGAATTTTAATCATATTTTGGGTATTTGCAGCCGTGGACGCAATCATGGAAGGAGTAAAGCGAATGGAATCCAATTATCCGGAGCTCATGAAGTGTTCCTGGGGAGTCAACAGTCCACGGGTATTTGCCCTACTGTGGGCCATCATGAAACCAATCATGACTCCCCGAACTCTGGAGAAAATCCAAATCTTTGGTTGCAATTCGAACAAGTGGAAATCCGAATTACTCAAGAGAATTCCCGCTGACCAGCTTCTACCCGCGTATGGCGGCAGTCGTTCACCCAGCAAAGAAGTGAGTCACGATGGACACTTGACAATATTTCGGATGATTCAATGCTGATCATTTAATTTTAGTTTGCGGCGGTGAATTCGAAATTCCCGGCAGACGACGGAAATGTGGAGGCAGATGAAATGTGTGTGGTGACTGTGGACGCGGGAGACACACTCAACATTGCAGTGGACGTGAAACACCCGAATTCTGTCCTCAGGTGAGTATTCAAAAAATTTCACTTTTCATTAACTAAGAGCTTTAGCAATTAAAAATAATCGTGATTGTGTAGCTGGACATTCCGGACTGATGATTTTGATATTGGATTCGCTCTGTACTGGAACGATGAGCAGCTGTTGAGTGAGGAGAGGGTCGACTCACACGTTAGTAAACAGGAAGGGTCATGGAACTGCACCAAGACAGGACGTTGTGAGTGCAATTAAAATTAAAATAGATTATGAAAAATAGCTTGGATTGTCTGAATGATTGTTGGTTTGTGTTTGAAGATTCGCTGGCGTTCGACAATACGTACAGCATGGTCAGAGCCAAGACTCTCCACTACATGCTCACCGTCAATTCTCCAGAGAACGACGATGACGTCATTTATTGACATGGACATGATCTTCCAGTTGCTCATACTGACTAGAAAAAATTTCAGTTCATATGTAATATCTGTCTACAAAAGTTTTTAGTTTATGAAGTGAGGAAGGTGATTTTGCTTCCTTATTTAATAGGATGAGGATAATGAAAAAAATTTGTGTTGTTCGACGCCAATCATAAAAATTAATGTAGTTGGAGTTCAATTGATCATAGCAGTAAATATACGCGTCGTCCGTTGATTTTGTATTATCACTTCAAGACTAGATTGACAAAGCAACTTTTTTCAATGTCTAAATATCCTGAAAATATTCAGACCCTGAATTTGAGGACAAACAAAATTTCAAAATTGATTCGTTCGCAATACTAGAAGAATTAAATAGGAATATTCCTTGCGAAAGAAGCCGTTTCACTGAATATTTTTCTCTGAAAAACAAAAAATGTGCAGAAATAGATTGCTGTGTCACTATCATAGGTAAAACTTTGTTGGACTCCTGGTGAAAAACTGAATTAAAAAACTTTATAAGTCAAATTTCTATATGTATTGTGTCGGTAAATTCGAGGCTTCGACGCCACTCAACATGTTATTGTGTGATTTCGTGATTATCATAATTAACAGATGGAGATAGTAGGTTGTAGTTCTCTGAATAAAAGATTCTCAGTTGTCGAACACAAAGCAGGAATTTAATTTTAATTTACCCACATTTAATAACAGTGTTATTATAACACCGATTATTTTACTGTAACGATGCTGTAAATCTCAATGTAATCTTGACCTGAAAAACGTAAACTTTAAAAATTCATTCCTGTTTCTTTCTTCAACTGTATTATAATGTCCAACATTTAGCAAATAACGGTGTCTTTGGGGGATGAAATTTCTGCAAGACTTTCGTCAATCTTGGAAAACGAGGGACGTCTTCCCGGCTGCTCGTGCCAACAATCCCTCATGATTTTGTACCTACAAAAATGGATCAACAATTGGGAGACAAGGTAGAAAAACCAATGTCAGTTTTCTATGGTCATGTGAAAAGCCAGCGTGAATTTTCTATGACCATAGAAAACTGACATTGGTTTTTCTATCTTGTCTCCCAATTATTCTTTACTCAAAATATTGTGACGTAGTTTTCATACGTACAGTTGGTCGTTGCCATGCTTTGGTTTGCTGAGTCTCAGACCCCCAGCCAACTTTTCCACAAACTCGGAACTCCAGGAAATCTTTGCATAGGGCGTCTCTCCCAGGGAGAAAATTTCGAAAAGTGTCACTCCGAATGACCACACGTCCGACTTGATGGAAAAATGTCCATCTTTCAACGACTCGATGGCCGCGTGTCTCCAGAGATCTGGCATCTGTCAATTTACACACAATAATCAATACTCTCACAGTGCCTCACGAGTCCCAATAAAAAAAATTAATTGTGAAACCTGTTGCTTCTCCGTATAACGCGATCCTTCCAACAAAACCCGGGCCATACTAAAGTCCGTGATTTTGGCCACATTACTCCCCGCTATCAATATATTCCCCACCTCCAACTGACGGTGAATCACCTGCAACGTTAATTCGATCATCAAATTATCTGAAATAGGAATACTATCACAAATTACAAACCTCCTTCTCGCTCAAATAGGACATCCCAGTCACAATCTCACGCGACCACTTTGTCAATTTTCCAGGGGTCAAAACTTCTTCTGACGACACTTCCGTTGCATCCGAACTACAACTGGACACACACAAACAAGAATTAAATTCATATGAAATCCCATTAGTCAAAATATTTATAAATTGACTTTTACTAAATGGATTTCAGTCTCGATTCGGATAATCTGAACGAATTCTTCGACTTGACCAGAATTTTCCTCAAACTTCCTTTCGCACAAAACTCGAGGGCAGCCAAAATCTCTCCTTCAATTCAAGAAACCCGAATCAAAATAAACTATTTGTCAAAATTTCTTATCACTGATTAATCAACTTTTTACGTTCTCGAATGTTGAGGGTACAGCAGGCCAAAAGACCCACGACGTTCTCGTGATGACCCAAAAACGAAAGGATTTTAATCTCGGAGAGAAGATGAGTGTAAACCCAAAACTCCGAATCGGGTTTCACTGCCTTCACGACGACCTTCATGTGGGTCTTTTGAGAATCCCCGAGTTTCAGTCTCCCTTTCATCGTCACAAAGTTCGGCTCCGACTTTAGAATCTCTGCTTGGTCTAATAAATTTCATTAAATAATTTCTTTTAAAATAGCAAAATCTCTTTTAAAAAAATAAAATATCAATTTTAAAGAAAAAAAGTTGCACTGAAAAGAAGTCGTTCTCGTGGGACTTCTAGATTTGCATTGAAGCATTCGGCACAACTTTCCACAGCCAACGCAAAACTCCCGCGTCCACCCAAAGTGGCGTCTCCTCGGATCTGCTGGATTACTTCGTTGGCCGAGTTGACCTGCATCAGAACATCCTTCCTCCTCTTTTCCTTGACCCACCGGGCGACTAGACAGATTAGACAGACACCGACAACGACTGCCACACCCGAACATCCGACTAACAAAATCTCCATCAATCCAAATGACTTCGGATCTTTCTCCGAAGTTGACGCTAACAAATAAATTAATATTGTCAAAAGCTCTCATAATAATTCCATGATATTTTCCACAGTTCTCACAATCGTTTCTAATGGGCCTTGATGTCTTGCTCCTGAATTTAGTTGTTCGTTGGACGTCTGCGAAACAGTGAATACTGGATAAATCCTCCATTCCCAGTTCAAGTTTCACGGACTGGATTCGCACATGCAGATATGGGTCATATTTCAATTCACCGACAGAAGTCACTGAATGGACAATCAATGAATATGATAGAACAATTTTTTTATAGCGAACAATCTAGAAATAATCCGAAATAATTTTACAGTTGGCAAGGGGCAGAATGGAGCCATTCCTAAATTCCAGATCAAATTCGATTGAATCGATATTGAAAAAAGTGGAGGAGATGCACTTGATCTCCAGAGACCTCCTACTCTGAGTCTCCTCGAATGGCAGCATCCAAATCATTGACGCTGGCTCCACATCCTCAATAGAGGAATCTGTTGAGTGGGAATAAAATTAATTCCAGGCAAAGTTTACGACTGACAATTTAATTGTGATTACCAATTTTTGGTCTTGAGTTTTGGAAATTCTGAGGAACTCCAAAGAAGAAGAGATTTCCCAGATTCATGTCATTATCACGTCCCGATATAGAATCACAGGTAGCCACAAATGGTCGAAAGGTCGACACTCTTTCGATTGTAGAACAATTTCGACATTCCTCGCCTTCCATCAAAGAACGAACACAGCTTTTTGACTGTTTGAGAAATTCAAAACCACATTTTAATTGTGAATTATTTTATGAATTTAATTTGCTAAATATTGACGCCGATCGACAGAAATAGAGATGAAATCGGAGTTTGACACAACTTAGAAGAAGTTGTATGCGCGGTGCTTATTTATCGAAAGATTTCAAAATCTGAAGTATTCATTTTAAAACAAAAATTAGCTTCACCTGTCGCCTGTGTCTCATTAGACTGCTGCATGATGAAGCGGAAGTGTTACAAAACTTCCGTTCGACTTTTCCCATTTGACCGTCTGAACGTTCGCATTGAAGTGAGTACGTCATTGCTTCAATTTGATTCGGGCCACTCAACTCAGAGCTTCTGACAGGATCGTCGCTGATTCTGTAGTAGAAATGGGCTACGCAGTTTGAGGTCAGGTCATTTGGATTTGGCAGGCGGGAGAAGGAATCTGGTTGCGGAGTCATTTCTATCAAAATTAAAATGAATTAATCGCCAGGATTCTTTAATACTAAATTGGTAGGATTAGGAATTTGAATTCTGACTGTCTTGCCGGGATGGGTTTAGCCAAAAGATAGATCCGTTAGTTAGTGCCTGGACGGTTTGCTGCAGGCAAGGATTCTCCACATCTTGACAATAGAATGTCTGATTCTTGAGTGAATTAACTGGCAGAACAAAATCGGCCTCAATTTTGAAAGTTTTCGAGGAATTTGAAGTGTAGTCGATTTTGGTGAATATTGATAAATTAACCTGCAAGTATTCACTGCTCAATTATCAATTTTTAGTACACATATAGTGACCTAATAAAATGAACTTTGACCCCTCACCTCGAAATCGTAGATCGTAGAATCGTAGATCAATTCAACGGGATATGAAGCAGAGCAATTTACATTGAAAGACTCTCGGGATGTGAAATTTGATGAAATGGAAGGCAATTTACGCGTCTCTGGATTTCTGGGACATTCATAGGACGTCTTTGTGTCAGAATGGATCCCAAGTAAAAACTCGAACAAAATTATAAATAACAGAGGAGAACTCTTCAGCAAGTGATTCATATTTCAAAATAATATTTTAATGTAGACAATCAATGTAGAAGGGACAAATAAATTTATTTATTAGAGAAACTATTTGCTACTTTTATTTTTAAATTTCGCAAAGTAATTTCGCACACAAAATGAGAACGTGATAGGAAACTAGAATGCATACTGGAGAATTGTTTTATAAGAAAACTACAAGACAGCACAAGGAAAACTTGAAAAGGGAGGAAAGGAAAATTCGCTGGGATTGTCGTCACTGAAACCACAATTTATTTTTGACGGAAGCGAGTCTACTGAAGCTACTCAGGTCAGGCTACAAGCCACTGACTTCATAGATTGCATGTCATTCTTCCACGCCACTCGGCTCCATTTCTTAGTCTTCGGGTCTCAGACTGAGTTGGTTAAATTATTACCAACAAAATTGACAATATAATTAATTTTTATGTTAATAAAATCTGATTTTTTATTCGCAGATACTTTTACCATTTGTCACAGTTCGACGCCACTCGTAGGAAATCGAGTGTGCGTGGACTTTTATATTATGTAGTTCCTTTATAGTTGTAGTAAGCGACGGTTACTGTAGTTCAGTAATTGCTATTCAAATTATGTTTTTGATGTTAACTCAAAATTAAATTTATTTATTGTGAATGGCGGAATTAGCAGAATCCATGTTACTTGTGAGATTGCTTCTTTAATTATTTTTCAAAAACTGTTCAGTTAACTTTACAAATTCGACGCCGCTCATTAAGAATTATACCCGTGGATTCATTTACAAATAGTAGGCTGTTATCCAAAACGAAACGAGTGCATTTGTTGCGTAAAAATTTATAAACATGTGAACTATTAATTTAAGCATAATCTCATCACAGTCAAAAACGAAGTCAAATAATATTTAGCAGGTGAAATGATTCAAAATTTCACTGTAGTGTAGCAGTAAAAGTTGTTTGAAGGAATTTTCCTCTGTCTTCACATTCTTTCTCAGAACAAAAGACGTCAGGTGATAGTTTGACGCCACTCTTAACGAGTCAACGTTGAAAAGACATTAATTGATGATTCGTAGAGAGCTTGGTTTCCCTCACATTGAATTAATTTTAGTAATAATATAATTGTGATTGGCGTGAGACATAATGTTGTGCTTCTAATACATGGTTCACCAGAATCTTTATTAATAATAATTTTATACACTTGGAACATTTTCACTTTACTTTCACACAAAAATATTCAATTTTTCTTACGTCAAAATGTTTACCATTTAAAAATATACATTAATTCTTTTGTGACGTTTGCCTCTCTGGTCACATTTATTTCCCTGCTGTAGACGGCAGGTCCTTTGAATTTGCATAATTCCTCTCGCAACTATTTCTTTCTCCTCCTGTACACAATTAACATTAAAAAATGAAATCAAAACTGGGATATCGTAGAGTAAAAGTATCGTAGCAAAAAAACTTTCACCATTCTGAACGACAGTCACAATTAAGTAGGCTTCATATCCCCCTCCAAAATTTTCTCCTCTACAAGAATACACCCCAGAAATCTCTGGAGATACGACTGGAAACCGAATTTCTCTCCTTGTGCACACTCCACCCACTTGCACCTCATCCCCCTCTTCGAACAGCTACACCATTTCACCCGCATTAATTTTCAATAAAATCTTTAAATTCTTTCTCCAATTTCAAATGCTCTTACCAGCCACGATCGATCATGGATATTCCGCCAAGAACTGATCGATGGAACGGGATAACCACAAGCGATGCAGCCAACAGAAACATTCCCCGTCCCCGCCTCAATCGTCAACTGGAAAAACTTTGGGTCAGCTCTGGACATGGTCACCACTTCTCGGGCATTAGACGACTCCATACCGATGACGGGTAATCTCGGACCCAAAAATATATTCACACTTTCACTTCCAACAATATTTTCTGCATGACAGGTCAGAGTGTGAACCACAGAAATTTCTTCAATTGGCATTTTGATGTCGATGAAATTGTAGCCTCCCTCCTCCGTCTCATTCGACACACGAATTCGGTTCGACTGTTTTCCAAATTTTAAGCACGTTAGCACACAATTAAATCAAATTAAATTAATAGCAATTTACTTGATGGTCATAGCCTTCGTGACTGAATCCCAATTTAGGCAGTGGAGATCCAAAGGCCATACAAACGACTGAAATTTCCTGAGGAATCTCTTGTCTGAAATAATCCACGAGAAATCCTTCACGAATCGGATCGAATATCAAAGTCGAATTCTGGTCCGAACTCGCCACGAATATACTGGGTTCAGTTCCGTTTTCTGGAACTAATCATCGAAAAATATTTTAATAAAATTAAAAACAGCAGCTATTTTGTTTAACACAATTAAATTGACTCACGTTGAACGTTAATAGGCCGTGACGCATAAATCCAATCATAAGTCCTTTGCAAACCTCCATAGCAATGTATTCGACGAATATTCAGAGAAATGAGGTCGATGGAACGAGTCTCCTCGTAAGAGTGTTTTCGCTCCGTCTCAAATTGTCGACTTTCGTACTGTCCAACTGTCAATTCAAAAATGTTAGTCAAAATTCAGAAACACACAAAAAAGGGAGACGATTTTGGTTTTACTTGGAAGGAACTGGAAATTCCCTTCGTTGTTTTCCAAAACGAACAAAAGAGGCACTGCACCAAAAAACCTCGAGATAGAACAAGTAACATTTACGGTCGATCCCAGTGTCTGATTCACGTCGAATGGTTCCATGAAAATCATCTTCTCAGGATAAATGGCTTCTCCAGAGAAATCTGTCATTAAACAGCCATCATTTATTAAACGATTTAATTTGTCAAAGAAGAATCCTCTGCTTACGCCAGTAATCCCATTCTGGAGGGAGTTCGACGATAATGAAATGCCCCGTAGAGTAAGAGTCGGGTTTCTGCGGGTCTTGACACGCCATGATCATTCCAGGACGATTCGGATCAAATTCCATCAGGAAATGAGCGTCCGCTTCGTCATCCAGAGATTTTTCCTCCCAGCAAGAATTCTGATAAAAAAATTAACCAGTGAAATAGTCCAATTAAAAATGTATTCAATGTTCAAATATTAAATGGAATTTTGAAGTTGCCACCTTCTGGCCGTAGTTGTAGTAGTTGACGCATGAGCTGACAGACTCGCAGTTCCCCACCCACTTTGACTGTCCCACTCGTCCATCTTTGAAAGTGCAATTGCTCACAATTTCGTACCGACGTTCTGCCCTTCCGGTCAACTGAGAAATTGGCCACTCACCTTTCTTGTACTGCAGAATAGCATCGCAGTCTCTTTTCTCATCTGGCGCTGTCCTCACCCACGCTTCCCATGGCAGGATCGACTCTGAGGAAAAGAACACCAAAAAGTCGGTCAGTTGAACTACATAAAAGGGTAATTTGTGAGACTCACCATTGTGGGCAGTGAGGGTCAATTGGTGCCGATTTTGTCCATCATTTGTGAGGATGAGGCTGTAGTGTGCAGTTTGTTGCAAACAAGGATTCTCTATTGCTTGACATTGAATGCTTTCCTCTGTGGAACCAAATGGACCGAACGTAAATAGCCGCTCAATGGAAAAGATGTAAGTGGAATTGTCCAAGAAATTTGAAAACTCTCGCTTGTGTACTTCCCTTTTATTCCATTCAGTCTCCATGTACCGTCCGAAAGCCATGTTTTTTGCAGTGTCCTGAAATGGAGCACCTCAATAAAATAATGAATTTAATGGTAAATAATATTGAAGTGGGTTGTACCGGATTGATATTGGTCCATCCTTCGTGGAGGAATTCGATTGGATAAGGAGCGGAACATTTGATTTCTATGGGGAAACTCTGGAGGTATAATTTGCTGTGGTCAATTAGGAGGGAAGTAGAATTTCTAAATAAAGTGACGACCGTGTCTTCGCCCTTGTTTTTGACTTGGAGTGTGGGTGGTCTCAGTTGTCTTGGGTTTGGTGGGCAGAATTTTTTGGTGTATGGACGACGGAGGTCGAATTTATTTGAGGGAGATGACAACGGACACAATAAAATGAGAAGACAAATGAGGAATATTAGCTTAAACTCCATTGCAAGAATGATTCAAGTGAAGAAACCAAAGGCAGAGGATACTCTGAATGAGTGGCCTCAAGTTTGTTTTTGTGAATGAATTTGATGTCGGCATCCCACGACATTCTTTGTTAATGGAGGAGCAAAGAAAAGAACGCAAAATGTGGATAACCTTTGACTTGAGTCAAAAGGTTAATTAATCTCAGATTAAGATTGTGCAAAGTTATTTTAGTTGATGGGAGGAATGTGCATCCACGACTCGCATGTTTTGTTTATATCTTGGGGAGGGAAAATGAAGAAAAGTGGATAGAAATTTTGTTACAGAATAAGTATAGCAACTTTTGTGACTGACCAATGAAATGACCTTTTGGTGTTTCTGTTGGCTAATACAAATAAATGGACAATCTCAACAATTAATGTAAAATTACAGTTCAAAATTTAATTTTATATACTCTCAGATAATTTTGCTATTTGTCACAGTTGGACGTCACTCACAGCAAATCAAACTCTGTGGGGGAAGAATGTTGGACAGCTAATTTTCTATCCAAATCATGTTTATAATGTTAATTGCAAATCAATTTTCTTGATTGTTACTCAATTGTGAATGAGTTAATTAGTACAATACATGTTCATATCCGACATTCATCGTTAATTTTCTTTCAAAAACTATTCCCATAATTGCAGAAGTTACAGAAGCCACTCATAAGGAATTATACTCGTAGATTTATTTCCAGATCATAGGTATCTGGTTCATAATTTATGAATCATTCATAAGTAATTGGTCTTGCACCACATTAGTTGTACTTAAAGTCAATTAAACCTATCTATGACGTGTGCTGTCACTTGAAACTGATGTCTGTTTCATGTTCACAGATAATTTTACTCCTTGTCATAGTTCGACGCCACTCGTCGGGAATCAACTCTGTATGGACATTTGTATTTTGTAATCTCTCTTTATTTGTGTAAACCGTTCTTGCAGTTAAAATTTGTCAAATAGTTATGCTATTAATGTTAGTTGCAGATCCAGTTAGTTAATTGTGAATGAGGCCACTAATACAATTCAGGTTATGGCATGTTGATATTCAATTTTCTTCCTTTATTTTCTTTTAAAAACTACCCAGTTGCAGTTATTTCAGAAGTTTGACGCCACTCATAAGGAATTATTCCCCTAGTATGAAGTCTACAAGTCAAGTCACAACTGACGCTCCGATGTTGACAAAGAATTTAAAGTTAATTAATTAAACCTACTCATGACTTGTGTTGTCATTTGCAAATAATGCAATGCGAACGATTTACGTTTACAAATTTCAAAAAAAGAAATGGTTCTATTTATTTCATAAAAATGTACATTTCAAACAAACATTTGACCCATTAATTTACGTATAATGTCATCACAGTCAAGAAATAAAATGTTTCCCATTTTCTTTAGTGTAGACTTTTCCCGGCAGTTGAGCAACAATTGACAAAGGTTAACTAACATTCTCTCACTTTCCACTCACAAACACCGTTCAAAAACATTTTGCAATCAAAAGCAGCAAAATAAAACTACAAGGACTAAAAAATAGTTTACAATCAAAAAAATAAACATACATATAAGATACACAGAATTTACAAGGGATAAATAAGGACACCAACATCAGAGGTCACTTTACGAGCTGAAGGTACTGGTGTGCAAGGTCATAGTCATAGTGCTAAAATTACCATCCAAATCAAATAATAATAAATAAAAGGTTCTTTTTAAGGAAATTCATTTGAAGCAGAAAAGCAATTTGAATGGGCAAAATTTTGGCAATTAACCATTGTAAGAGGGACGGGTGAAGGGACGTGAGTCGCTTCCGGTTGTTGAATCGGGAGGGAAACTTCCGGGACATAATTCCCACATGTCGGGAAATTCGCAGGAGATTTTGGGATTTCACTTTGATCTCCAACCTTGAATATTTCAATTAATTTTAGTCAACCTAACGAGTTTGTATTGGAATTAGCAAAAATTAATTAAATAATTAAATAAAAGTAATTTTCAAAAACGAATACTTGTAAAATGAGAGCCATTCCTCTTTCGGAATGGAACTCCACGTGACAGTGGAAGAACCAAAATCCTTCATAAATGAACAACAACATTACAATCAAATTTTAATAGCGAATTCTGTAACTACAATTTGTGGAATTAGAATTCATTAAATTCATACCAGGATTGTTTGCCCTAAACCTCAAAATTGTGTACCCACCATCTAGAAAATTAAAATTAATTCTTTAAATATTTATCCAACTAAAAGAAGGGAAAGAAATATTTTGAGTGCTTTTGTACCAGGAACGTAAACCGTGTCCTTAATAGCGGCATTTCGACGCCGTCTTAGAATCAACCCCTGAAATTGGCGCATTATTAAATAAAGACCATGTATAAAACGTGTCCTATTCAAACGATTTTTTTTAGTTTGCCTGACCTGATCATCCCATCGTTTGATAATTCGGGGGTCAGTCGTATTTCCCAGCCTCTCAATAGCAACCACTCTGAATGAATGACCGTGAAGGTGAAAAGGGTGGGCAGCATCGAACAGAATGCCCCTAAAATCGGGTAAACAGAAATTAACGGTTTTGCATATTAGTTAGTAATTAAAAATGTGACAAAATTTATAAAAAATATGGTGCACTTGCATGTCCACTAACACCAACTCTACAATACTGTTGAGTCCAACTGAAAAATTTTTTTAAAAAATTATGGATTGACATGCACAATTTTGAATTTTAAACTCAGTTTGTGATGGAAATCTCATACCATTCAACCAATGGACACACCTGAGAATACAGACATAAAATATAAATACACACTACTAAAAGGAGCCTTCTTTTATGTATTAAAGCTGGGTCAAATAAGGATTGTGACGTACTCGCAATGTTTGGCAGTGCAATTAATTCCTTGTTGCATTTTTGACTCAAAATTACATCGATCCATCGACGCGATCGTCTCTGGTTGCGTCAATGGTGGTGCATTTGGCATTTTATGAGAAATGAAATTCAATTGAGGTAAAAAGTGTACAACTCTTTCTCTCTCCTTGGCCAACTGTTTGTGACTTTTTCGTGGAGTCGGTTTTCCAAAATTTACCTGGATAAAAAGGAATTCCAAAATTACCCTAAAATTATACAAATTACCATCAACGGAGATTTTTTTAAACTTACATTTGGCACAGGGTTGAAATCGAAGGTCAAGTAAAACTGATGGTCTGCCACCTCTTGTGTAATGATTTCTGGATCAGGGTCAATCACACTTGACAGGTCAGCAATTGACATGAACTGACCCGGAATTGGATTGATGTTGACTGCATTTAATTGCTTCATAAAAAATTGTAAAAATTAATTGAGTGAATTGAGAAATCAATTTTTAGAAAAATATTCTTACTAATCCTGGAGCGGAAGGACCCGCTTGTTCCCATCTGCTAATTGTATGCCTTGGCAGTGACCCCTTGGGAAGTCCCTCGTAATTTAGAACACCCAACTGAAAGGCAAATATCGGATAAGGTTCTGAATTAAAATTCCAGTTGAAAGCGAACCTGATCTCACTTCTGCATAGAAAATCCGTGTAGGCCATCTAAAACTGTGTCAAAATAGCGTTTTCTGGAGTGAGATTAAGTTCGCTTTCGATTTTAATTTTGCGATTTTCCGAATGTATTTTTCTAAGGAAAAATGCATATGGAAAGAAGTCTCTATCCCTCCTTTTCCTTGCTTCTTGCGCGAACCTCTTGGAATTCGAATGGCGGATCAAGATATTCTCAGAAATATTTCTTGTACGCTTTCATTTTACTACTGGAGTTACAATTAGCAGAGGATACACCTGAAGGAAGTCTTTTAAAAAATGTAAGAATATTTTATTGGTTTTTAATTAATTTTTAATTCTAATTGGGGATTATTGACTCAGAAATTCTGAGTCAGAATATTGATTAGGCAACTCGGGACTCTCTATTTTGATTGAGGGGCCTCATTCAATCAAGTAATTACTTGACTTCAAATAGTTTCAAGTAATTGAGTCTGTACACCATCATTGCCACAGAAAGGCCCCCCATGAAAACAAACTTGACAATCAATTTTCTATTACTTCTAGTTTCAATAATTAGAATTGTTCATTGTAGTTAACTAAAAGTTTGACTTGAAGGACAATTAACATTTTGTGTGCCTCGACAATCACAAATAATGACAGGAAAATATATTTGACAACCCTACAGCAGAACCATGGTTCCCCAAATTCCAAACACATTTTAGTGCACATTCCACACACATCTCTCGTTGTTGTTCTTCCTGTCAAAAACTAAGATGTTTCAAACACCTAAATATTCACATTTTAAAGCTCAAGTTAACATTGACATGATGAATTTCTGAAAAATATGTTTATGATTCACACCTTAACAGCTGAAGCTGTCGCTGCTGAAACTGCATTTAATGCAATTATGCATCCAAAGTACGAATTTTTGTTGGAATAGCAGCAACAAGCAGCCGATAAAATGAAGTTATTGGGAGATTCTAATTTCTAATTAAATAATAAATGTTGTTGAGTATTCATCTTTTGATTGGAAAGGAATCCAGAATGAGCAAAATGTCGGTTGAATGATTCTTATTTAAATAATTTAATATGAACTTACTTTAAATTCACTTTTTTAAATCATAGTTGTGAGAATGATTGGTACGTGTATGGATTCTACGCTATATATAGAGCGAATTTAAAAACTATTGCTACTATTCACAGTGTTTCAAATGACTTAGGCATGTTGATAAATATGTTTTGTTGTGATTATTTGTCATATTTGATGCACACAATTCTAATTCAGGTTGTCCCTGGAAATCTATGCATCATATCTTAGATATGGATAAACAACACATGGGCAGATTCTGTTCCAGAGACACTCTCAATTCGTCTTAAACACATGAATTTAGTTAACTATTACCAAATGTCCTAAAAGTTAAAAGAGGAGACAAGAAATACTACATACACACAAAATGTCAAATAGAGTCAAATATATTTCAAATCACTTTTGATGGTCTTAGTGCTTGAAAATGACAAAAAATGTCCAGTGTAGTCACAAAAATTAATTAAATGGGAGGCTCGTGTCAGTGAAATGCAGTTTCCTGAAATTCAGGGATTCCTTGAGGAAAAAATTGAAATTGTTTGATTTTCAAGTAATTACTTGACACAAACGTCTTGAATTTTTTGAACTTGAAGTCTACTCTGACGAGCATGGCCATCTCTAATTTGTGCCTATTTTTTATATAAAATATTTTACTCCTGATTTTTTCAGATAAATGGCCGATCTAGTGGAAAAGTCAAATTGTGGATCATGTTGTCTTTGTCATGGATTCCTTGGATTCAGAAAACACAAGTACCGTAAATACAAGTATACTGCCGGGGCCACCAAAGTCTATCCTCGTGTACTCGAGTATTTGAGAGTTAACAATCTCAACTGGACAATTAGTACATCAGATCCTCTTTGTGTGCCATGCCATTCCAAGTTGGGCACAGATCAGAAACTACCTAAACGGATACATTGTCAGAAGCGAAAACCTTGCACAAAATGTCATCCTGAAGAACAGATTGTTGCTCATTCTAGGGCAACTACTGATAGTTCTGGTGTCGCACCTTTATGAATTGAATCACACGGAATTGGAAAACAGCGATGAGGGAGATACGGAAAGGGATGAAATGAAGGGGGAATCCCAGCCCACAATTTTTTCAGAGGAAGGATTCGAATTTGGAGAAGGAGACATGTTCACAACAGATAGCTCCTCTTAAACGGAGGATGTTGAAAACAACTTGGGTACATTCATAAAAATTCCTTCCGTCAACTATTCTGTGAAAGGATGTATTGTGTGCAACACAAGGAGTGCAAAATCAACCATTCCTCCTCGTGCAATTATGAATATGTGGGTATCTGAAGGGCTCTACATCCCCCCAAAAGTTTGTGTTGTAGAAAACACGTGCAGCAGGGAATTCTGGTTGAGCAGTGACGGAAATATAATTAAAAATAAAGAAACCATCGAAGTCCAGCTGAATAATGAGCAAGCCAAGGATTTCTTACTGTCGGTCACATCATTTGCAGCTGAACAAATTCCAGTATTGGATTTTTCGCAGTCCTCAATATTTACAAATGAAGATTTTCAACTGCTACTTGGAATGTCAAGGGAACAATTTGGGAGCTTATTGGATTGTGTCAAGGCGTCATTGAGATCGACAGGAAATCGACTTGCAATCAACGCCCTGGCGATGTTCTTAATCAAACTGAGACTCGATTTGTTACAGGAAGTCATCGTCGTACTTTTCGGAATTCATAGTGATCGGGCACAAGCCATCATCAGTGAAACTCTGGGCTCCGTGGCTACAGCACTCAAGGCTCATTTCGTCCCACATCACCTGGGGTACCACCGCCTACTTGACCCAGTGAAAGGCCCACAGTTCAGACAACAAAACTTGAGTCCATATGCTGCACGTCTCCTGGGAATTGAAGATCCCAACCACCTCATCCTAATTTTGGATGGCACATACTTGTATGTGCAGAAGCCTTCAGATTTTCAACTCCAAAAGCTTCTTTACAGCATGCACAAGCACCGCAATTTAGCAAAGCCAATGATGGCGGTCTTTCCAAATGGTCACATTTTGCATTTGGAGGGCCTCTTTGGAGCAGATGGGAAAAATAATGACTCATCCATCCTGCATCCTTTAATGCAATGATCGACAATTTGACGGATCAGGGAATAATGTCAGTTCTGGATGAGAATGATTGTGTCGTTGTGGACAGAGGATTTGCCCAGAGCATCGACAACCTTGAATCAAAGGGACTGAGGACTTTTATGCCCAGCCTCATTCAAAAGCAGAAAACAACCAAAGGGAGGACATCTTCCACACAGGGTCAAAGCACTACATCAAAACAAAGTTCAAGCAGATTGCCGACACTCACATCCAGGTCAAAATCAAATTCAAGCAAAATTAGTTTTCCAAACCGAGTCGATACAACCCGCACATCTTCAAAGAAAAAATCTTCGACCAAAGCACAAACTGAACAGCCAGCAGCAACCACTAGTGGAGCGAAGCAGTTTACATGTGAAGAAGGGAACAAATCAAGACTTGTAACCATGCTACGTTGGGTGGTAGAAAGTGTAAATGGCCGGGTCAAAAATAAGTACAAATTCTTTCGTGGAACCATTCCTGTGGCCTACCTTCCAAAACTAGGTGACTGGTTCCAGATTCCCTGCGCCCTCTGTAATGCCTTTTGTCCACTAATTTTCAACGAGACTCCAGAACACTTGAATTTGGCCGAGGAAGCCCTTCAACGAGCAGCGAAATCAAATGACCTCGAACGAAGGGTCAAGTCTGGACGACTTGATGTCAAGCGAGCCTGTTGGGTTCCTGCATCCCTTGATACTTTCCCCAATTTCCCAGAACTTGAACTCGACGACCTCAAAGCAATCACAATGGGTGTGTATCAGGTAAAATTACAATTAGTATTTATAAGTTAATTCAAAGGTTGATTTGACCTTTCGGCCATCGCAAGCCACAATTAAAATGTAATGATTTTTGAACATCTGGTCGCCACACTGCTAAACGGCCTGGGGCCGATTCCATCAATTTGGAATTTGGTTTTTGATTTTTGAAAAGGTGAAAAGGCCCTCCCAAGATTCTAGACAGCCCTAGAACTATAAGGTATAGGGCCTTTCCAAAAATCAAATTCCAAAATGGTGGAATGGGCCACTGGATCCATTCCTCTGCTAGACGGTCAAATCACTGACCTAAAATCTGGTTCACCCTTTGCCAGGCCAATTTTTGTCAGGATTTCAGACACTCGCCAACTAATTTGCTTTCGACATGGCCTGGTTTATACGTTTGAAGACCAGACTGCACAAAAACATCACACTGGTAGTATTATAAATTGACAAATCATCCTTGGTTGTTGCAGGTGAAATTGGCCGAATTCTACTCTATGCACCATGCGAAGTCAAGCTGGTATGAGATCCATGTCCACAAGGACCAGGATACCCTCATCCGGGGCCATGTCAAGTCAAGGTTCTCAGACAAGGTTCACTCCCTGTGGATTGAATTCAACCAGAATATGACCGGATCAAAAGCCATCGATGCTTGGTACTGTAAATGTCAAGTGGGAGCCAGGGTCGTCGGATGTTGTGCTCATATTGCCTCTATGCTCTGGTATTTAGGCTATGCGCGACATCACCCGGAAGAGCTGAACCGAAGACCCTCCCTTGCAGACAAAATTATCAATGCAGGGTTGATTTTGGGGGAGAGCTCAGAAGATTTTGATAAAACTCCAGAAGAAGATACACCTTACAGTGAGTATGGCTGGTGATTGTTGTGACGCATTATTGTATGTCATGTAAATTGACAATCATTTCACCATTTTGATCTTAATACTCTGCTCTTTGGGAATTCCATGAATATTGAAACGTCACATACAATAGATTTAGTCAATAATATTTGTCTATTATTAATATTAGTCAAAGTTTGACTGTCAAACTACTAATCTACGTTTTAATTAAAAATTGTTATTTAATTGATTCGCTCATTTGCCCAGTAAATGTTGTAATTATTTGATATTTCTATTGCAAATCAAATCAAATTCATCATATCCAAATCACTTTAAATAAATGCGGCAAAATTGAGGAGCCCAATGGATAGAAATTAGTCAAGCTGTACAGGAGAATGGCGTGGATCTTGCTTGAGTAATTCCATTCAGCCCCTCAATTGCTACGAAAAGTGTCAAATGACATTAAAATTCATGACAGTAGTCTTTAAATGTCCTAAAATGAAGATATTTTAAAAGCTGATTCATAAATGGTTGTGTATACTATTAGTGACTGATGTTTGTCGGTGACGTCCTATATTGACCTGAGGTTATGGAGGTCATTAAAATAGGTCAAAATGTCCCTTTTAAACCTCATTTGAAAGGACACTTAAAGAAACTTTTTACAAACTCTCATGTCCTTCTGGCAACTTTTATCCCAAACCCCATTAACCCTTTAGTGACCTGAGAAGGTCATTCACGTCAACAAATCCATTCTTTCCTTAAATTCGGATACATCCAACAATTTTGGGACACTTTATCGCAAACCTCCCAAATTCTTTCCAAACCCGTCGTCTATAGCCACTAAATTAGCTTATGACCCTCCATTTACGCTTTGGTGACTCATTTGAAAGGAGTCGTTTCCGTCCAACTCACCTACTAAACTGAACTGAAAGGGTCAGGTTGGACCCCCCTAATAAGCTTTAAAGGCATGTCTCTCGAAAAATTCAATTGTTTAACGCAATCAATATGTTCGCTCGAATCCCTAATATAATCTTTTCTGTCGGACTCAAGCCGTCACTATAGTATTGGTAAAACACTCAACCAAGCTAAATGTTCAGAAAATTGATTTATGACAATTGTTTTTGGCCAGTATTGGCCAGTATTTCCCGTTTGGCCAGTATTGGGGAAGAAAGTTCCATTTATTCGTACGTGTATCCCAATCTTTCATGACCTTATATGGTCATTGTCTAGAATATCAAGTCACCCCACACAACTATCCTTAGTTAGCATGTGATTTACTGCGTTTATGATTTTTTTCCCATTTCTGAAATCATCACTATATTGATTTATCAGCCAATTAAAACAATAACCTTTAGAGGTCAACTGCGGGGTCAGGAATTTTTTCCATAAACAGAACTGTTTACCAGGTCATTGATAATTATTATACTTAGTTTAATGAGAATATTTCAACGTACTAGTTAATGGGAGGGTCTAATCTTGGTAAAGTCTCTCTTTTTTACCCGCAAATACCCGGATTCGGATTGTAAAAGCCCAGCACCAAAAACCGGATATCATTTTCTGATTCCCCATAATTTTTCACCCCTATGAGTGTCCTTATGACTAATTTCACTTACAACTGTCTCCGCAATTAATTCGTGCTCTTATTCGATAGTGTCCTCATTCAGTGTCCTCAGACAGTGTTCATTCATATTTATAAAATCACGTGTCATAGTGTAAACGAAATGCCCGTTAAATTATTGACAGGATGTCAGACCTGGAAAGTCCTCGTCGTGTTACAGTCTAAGAGTCCTCTAAATTTTAACCAGTAAGAACCAATCGGTCGATCTCCTTTCACGACTACATCGAATCGTTCTCCAGCGTGTAAGACTGAGAATACAAATTATAATTTTATTTAAACAAGTTTAAATATTTTAAGATTATCAGGTGTATTGAAAAACGGACTTAAGGACTGGACAGGAACAGGGATTATGTCGTTTCCATCTGACCCGATGACCAACATAGGATGACCTTCAATGGAGAATTCTACTGGACAAAGTGTGATCCCATTACTGATAAGACGGAATCGGTAAGATCGACCTTGAACAAAGACGCGTTAATTCAGAAATTAGAATTAAATTACCATTCAAATATGGGTAATGTTGGTCATAATATACAATCAATACCTTGACGAATTCGAACTTCGTGGATAGGGACGAAGGGTTTTCTTTTGCTTTGAATTGTCTATGAAAAAAATATAATAATTGTGACAACTATTTTTAAATAAATTTCTAAAAACTGAATTTATGCTCACATCATATAGTCGAAAATCATCAAAGTAACCAGGCGGAAATCCTCGACCGTGGACGAGAATACTCCGAGGCAACTCGCGCTCGTCCGTCACGTGACCTAT